>FLMG01004241.1:3302-25963 GCA_900088475.1 Hyphochytrium catenoides
GTAGAGAGGAGTAGAAGAAAGGCCCAGGTGCAGGAGGGCAGGAAAAGAAGGCTGAAGCGTACTGCATTGGCTTCTAACTCACGCTAATGCAGATGCATACTACAATGGAAGAAGCACACTCCAGAAGGTGACGTAGGGAGACACAAGGCACTCAACAACGCAAAGGCCGTCCTGGATGATGAAGAAGATATTAGAGAGCCTTCTCCATTAGAAGAAGAGCTCTCAATAGGGGGCGAGGGTGATGAGTTCATGGCTGTGAAAGTGAGATAAGCTTGTCTTCGTCACCGCACCACCTCCTATATTTTTCCTTAGATTATATCTGCGTTGAAGCGACCTCCTGTATTTGTCTCCTTGTCCTTTATCTCGTTAGATCTTGGATCCTCGATCTGATCAGCTTGCACTTTATATAGCCTTGGGTTGGAGCCATCGTTGCCCCTAGTCATCCACCCCCTTGCTCTCCCGCTCTGCCTCCGGCGGGGCTCGAACTGGATTGGGTGCACGGATACCAGGGCCAGAACGGACGGAACAACGTGCGATATACCTCAGCGGCGGACCTTGTATGGCATACTGCCGCCGTTGGAGTAGTGTATAGTACTAGCAATAACACGCAACGATTCTTCGTGGTACGTGATCCTAAGACTTGACTAGCGGCGAAGCCACCCACAGAGGGAATCGAGAAGACGGAGGGAGGGAGGATGCCTTAAGCAGTGACATGTAGCAGAGCCCCATTGGTATAGCAATAGAGTTGGACTCTTCAGGCCACATTAACCATAACCTTTCAGGGCCACACCGATGACATACTCTGCCTGGCCGTGCACCCATCTGAGCCCTATGTAGCCACCGGACAGATGGGAAAGGCACCAACCATATGTGTATGGAGTTCCGCAGGCAGCGACAAGGTGCAGAACTTCTTCTTCTCTGTTCATCAATGAATACAGACGTCTACGCACTACCTATGTCAGTGCGCAAAATGTCAGCTCTCGCCCTACCTACCCTACAATTTAGGATTCCTTTTATATCTTGGTCTCTGTGCAAGAAATGTCATCTGATGTGGTTTGGTCGTCGTTGTGCAGATGCTCCCTACGATTTCCACGTTGAAAGGCTTCCACAAGCGGGGCGTCTCGTCGCTTTGTTTCAGCTGTGATGGGACGCTGTTAGGCTCTGTCGGAGAGGATGATGACCATTCTATAGCTGTGTACAGCTGGAAGGACGCCAGTTTATTGGCCTCTGCCAAAGGAGACAAGGCCAAGATACTCTCGTTCGCTTTCTCTTCGTCCTCCTCGTTCTTTGCAACCTGCGGGGTGAAGCACCTGAAGTTCTGGACTATGCAGGTGTGCCTAGCTCTCCGGTTGATCACTTCTCTTCTGCTCTCCATGCTGGCCCCCGTCTAGGTGCTCTCGTTTTATCATCTGAGAGGACAATACGTAGTGCCTATTGTTCTTCTTATCCCCATGTAATAGCGTCTCAAGCCCGCCTGGCTGCATCTTCGTTCCTTCATGTCTCCACACGATCTAACTATTTCTTGTTAGGGTCGAAATCTGACGGCGAAGAAAGCCGTTTTCTCATCGCAAACGACTCTGCAGACCTTTTCCACGGTTGTTTTTGTAGGTGGCCAGTGGGCCGTGGCGGCCGGGGATGGTTCCATTTTGATTTTTGATCAGGGAGGTGCTATCGCGAAAGTGTTGAAGGCCCACCAAGGGCCAGTCCTATCTCTTTTCGCTGTTCCTGGTACGAGATCTTCTTAACAGGAACTGTTTGCTACCGACCATCAACTTCGCATCCTTGTCTTTCGCTGTAACTTCTGTCACTGTTGTTCTCGCTCTCCCCAACTGTGGCTTTGCAAGGCTTTCCCAGTCTCTTGTTCAATCTCTTTATCGGTCCCACTCTCTTCTTCTGCAAACAGCTTATCACTCAAGTCATTATGTCACAGATCCCAAGGCGGGGAAGACAGCTGACAAAGTCTCACTAGTGAGTGGTGGCAAAGATGGGGAAGTCCACTTTTGGTACTCTTCAATGGAGAAGCGAGAGACCGTTCCTTGGAAATCCTCTTTGAAACAAAAGGAACCAGGATACTCTTACGCTCTATCCTCTGTCTGTCTTATGCTGGACCATAAGCTCCTGTTGGGTACTAAAGAGAGTGAAGTCTACGAATACCTTTTAAAACCGGGAAAGCTAGGAGGAGAAGGGGAGCCAATTGTCTCTGGTCACTTCTCGTCTGAGCTGTGGGGCCTGGCGATGCATCCTCATCGCGATGTCTTTGCGACCGTTGGGGATGATCGGAGCTTAAGATTGTGGAACCTCAAAGGCTACAAGTGCATCAGGTATGATCCCCAGTGCTTTTTTGATTTCCTATCCCGTATATGTCAGGGTTTACTCCTTACCTTTTATCTTTAAGGAGAACGTTGCTACCATACATCGCTTCATCTTTACTGTGTGTTGACCTTACGACACTTCAACCCTCCCTCGCCAAATCACTTTCCTATCAAGCTTTTACGTACTTTTGCCAGGTAGTATACCTCCCTGGTTCCGTGCTTATAGTTTCCGTAGCACATTATGTGAGATTGTGCGCGTCAATTCTCGTCACCCTGTACATTCTCTCACATGGCCCGCATCCCTCTCCTCTTGTCGTCTAGGAGGACTTTCTTTACAGAGATGGCCCGCGCCTGCGCATTCTCACCTGATGGTCGCCTTATTGCTGTGGGCCATGGAGGGCGAGTAGGGAAAGGAAAGCAGAAAAATGATGGTCTAGTGACCCTCCACAGTGCGGAAACGCTTGAGGTTAGAGTCAGTTATTATTGTTATCACCTTCCTCTCTCTTTTGCCTAAGTCTAGAAGATCCATTGCCATCTTTCTTCTTTACTTGACAGTTTCTGGTAGCTTCTTCAGTCACTGCTTATCATTTGTCCTTCTCTCTGAGTAACCTTGCATAGTGAAGGTTGTCGTCCCTACTTTTTTGGGGATGTCTTCGCTGATCCTTATCCTTGCTGCTAATGTCTCTTAATTCATCTGTCATCTTTCGCTGACTCTCTGCTTGTCGCTGCAGCTTCTCTATTCATGTCGTCCTTCAAAAGACTGGATTAGCGATATCAAGTTTTCACCTAAAGGAGACATACTGGCTGTAGGGTCTCATGATAACAGCATTCATCTCTTTCGGGTGCTAAGGGACAAAGGGCCGGAAAGAAAGGGAGGCGATAGTACAACAGACGGAAAGGGATCTGCTAAGGGAGGAGGACCAGAGAAAAACATAGGGAATGCCAAATCGAAGGAAGGAGAGAGATGTTATCTTGAGAAACTTCCACCGTTCTCCCGGCATAGCGCGTACATAACTCACTTAGACTTCAGTGAGGATGGAAAGGTTATGCAAAGCACTTGCGGAGGGTACGAACTTCTGTTCTCATCGCCGACCACGGGGCAGCAGATTTCAAGCGCCAAGGCAGTTCGTGACACTCAATGGGCAACCTGGACCTGTCCGTTAGGTTGGCCGGTGCAAGGTAACGCCCCACCCGTAGTTGCAGTCATTCCTGTTTTGCTGGCTATAGTCTCCCTGTCACGGTCATGGTAGTTCTATGACATCTCTGGCTCCTTTGAGTGAGCCTCCTATACCGGGAAGCACCAACCAAGTCTTCTGTCTAAATGCATCTGTTATACGTGCAGGTATCTGGCCAGCAGGGGCTGACGGGACGCAGATCAATGCTGTTGCCCGCTCAAAAGATAAGATGCTGCTTGTGTCGGCTGATGACTGGGGAAAAGTAAGACTCTTCCGCTACCCATGCACCGATAAGAAGGCGCAGAGCCTCATCTACATGGTACGTGCGGCAACGATCTAAGCATAATAAGTGCCTTGAGTTCAAAGCCTCTGTTTCCATCTTTGCCAATGCTACTTCTTTATCCTCTTATAGCTGCGACCTCTCCAGTAGCTCCCTTTTGAGATCCAATAGACTCGCGTCCATACCATCTCTAGATACTTTGGGCTGCCTTCCTTCCCCGCAACTTGTTTCCTGCTACCATGGCTCTGATGCTAGGACTCTAATTTTTCTACGCCTGCCGGGCTGTTCTTTTCGGTAGGGTCACAGTTCTCACGTATCAAATGTACGCTGGAGTCACGATGACAAGTTCCTTGTTAGCTGCGGTGGGAACGATCGAAGCATATTCCAATGGAAATGCAAGCGAGATGAGGAAGAGGCGACAACTCTGAAAAATAAGGATCAATTGGAAAGGGACGAAAAGATCGTTAACGTAAGTGTGCGTAACCATTGCATAATGCTAAAGCTTCTCCTGCTCCGCCCTTTCGGAGAAAGATGGGGCCTCTTTTCACTTTCGATGTTCCGTCTGTTACCTCTCAAAGCGTCTCACACCAAAGTTTGTCAACCGTCACTCTACAGGGAGACAACGGAAAAGCATCTTATAAACCAACAATCGAGGGAAATAGCTCAGCCGATTCCTCTGAAGCTCAAACGGATAGCGAAGACGAGGAAGACCTTGACCTTCCTTCTGTTCCGGCTGGCGACGAATTTATGGCTGTGAAGCCATGGCTCGGTGCCATAGTACCGCCCAGCAATGCCCCAGTGAGCAATACGAAGGCGCCAGAAGTCAAGCTTGAAATAGGATGGGTCCATGGCTTTGCTTGTGTTAATGTCAGAAACAACCTCAAATACGCAGATGAAGGCAGATCCATTCTCTACCATACCGCCGCTCTAGGGATCATATATAGACCAAAAGAGCATACTCAGTCTCACTACGTTGGCCACACGGACGATATACTCTGTCTGGATCTCTCCCCTTCTGGAAAGCTGGTTGCTACAGGGCAGATGGGAAAGAATGCCGCGGTAAGCAGAAGTCTCTTCGAATCGGCTCGTACCACTCGGGTGGGAATGACAGCCAGCAATGCCGGACTCTTGCACTCACGAATTTTCTATGTTCTGTTTCTCCTAAAGCTTTCAACTTCAAAAACATCTCTCCCTCTAATGTGTCGCTCCTCGTATTACAGATTCATATCTGGACGGCAGACAAAGGAGAGAAAGTGGCTGTGTCGTCAAAGTTCCACCAGCGTAGCGTTCTTTGTGTCTCGTTTTCCCCTGACGGAAAAAAGCTCGCTTCAATAGGTGGCGATGATGACCATTCCGTAGCTGTTTGGGAGACTGTGGACGGTTCATGGAAGGATATGAAGTTAGCCGCAAGCTCCAAAGGAGACAGAAGCAACACACTCTTTGCTGCGTTTAGTATGACAGGGGAGCTGGTATGGAAGCATAGTCTAGTGTCCACGTAGTCTTGGTGTGGTCAACATGTCGTTACGCTGCCCCTAGCAAAGTTCCAGTGCTATCTAGCGGCATGGGCCCAATCTTGTTGTCTGTTGACCCTTGCCTTCCTTTTTAAGTTCATCCCTTTATCCGACTGCTGGTTTTAACTGACATCAGCCCACCACATCTTCTAGTCCTTAGTCTCATTGTTCGCCGCTCTCTTTTGTCTCCAACTGGTGGGTACAGGTCACAGGAGGGGTGAAGCACATTCGTTTCTGGTCCATCAATGGGAAGACGTTGTCCTGCAAGAAGGGGCAGTTTGGCAAGGACGCAGTTGAGGCTGTCATTTGTGGAGAAGCTGTTGGGAAAGCTCTGGTTGCCACAGGTAGAGTTCGAAGAAGCATCTCTAGCTCGAAGGAGGAGATTCATGTCGTTAAAAGTAGTTTGGCACTGGACACCCAAGGGAGAGGTTCTAGGGGGTGTATGCAATGGTGGACTAGCATGTAAGGGCTGCCGGTACCCAAAGAGTCAGGGACGTCTGGAGGCAATTGAGTGAAAAGACTTTGCGTCTGGCTACGATGAGTTGCGAGTGGAACGATGTTAGTTGAATGGAAGTTGGTAGGCCTGATGCCTGTACTATGCTAATATTTTCTTCCTGCTTAGGTACATCTGGAGGCGAGGTATTGCTATGGAATAGTGGGAAACTGGAGAAGAGGAAGAAAGAGCACAAGGGGCCTATCAACGTTCTGCACTTTCAAGACGGGCGACTGATTAGCGGAGGTCGAGATGGACATATTATCATCTGGGATGATGGCCTGTCCCCCCTCTCCAAGTTGGAAGTGCCCCAGACAAGCCTAAGCGTCGCCATTCAGAGCGTGATCAGCCATCCCGCCCAATCATCTCTCTTCCTGGTGGGAACCCAAGGTGGAGAAGTACTAGAGTTCGATGGCGAAAGCAAGAAGATGTCAACTTTGATTCATAGCCACTTCAAGGGTGAGCTCTGGGGGTTAGCCACCTGTCCTGTTCGGCCCGAATTCTGTACAGTAGGAGATGATGAGACTGTCCGGCTCTGGAGCCTTTCTTCTCGTAGGCTCCTTGCGCTAGAAAAGCTGAAATATCGTGCCAGGGCTTGCGCGTATTCCTTAGATGGGAGAATGATTGCCATCGGCTATGGGGGAGACGTGAAGCTCAAGAGCAATAGGACGAAGACCAGTGGAGGAGGGGAGAATATGGATGGCTATGTAGCAGTTATTGACGAAGATACGTTGAGGAAAAGCGGACAACTGAAGTTCCTTCTTTCTCCGAAAAAGCTTTCCGCGGAGCTAGAAAGGAAGCCTATAAGTGACTTGAAGTTCTCTCCTAAGGGATCTTACCTTGCGGTGGGCTCTCACGATCGAAAGATTTACATCCTTGACGCAAGAGACGGCTTCAAGCACCTTTGCACGTTTAGCGGTCACAACTCCTACATTACCCACTTTGACTTTTCCAGTGATGAACAGTTCTTGCAGGTGAGGACGTAGAAGAATAGAGACGAGGGGTTGGATGTAATAGGAAGATTTTTTCCGCACAAGGAGGAAAGAAGGGGTCTAGTTTTGAAGAAAGCGAAAGCATCAGTTGGCATCAGCCAGTCGGCTTTAAGCAGAGCTAAGAGCTGATAGTACCGAAGTCGTAAGAATGGACGTAGCAAATTGAGGTTGATTCTAACACACTCCGCTGCCTGCCTCCCGCCGGTAGTCAAACTGCGGCGCATACGAGCTCCTCTTTTACAGCGTCGCTAACAAAAAGCAAATTACTTCCGCATCATCCGTGAAAGATGTGGCATGGAGCTCCTGGACTTGTACCCTGGGATGGCCTGTTCAAGGTAAAGTATCGGAAACCAACATCCGCGTCCAACTCAATGCCTAAGACGCCTTTTTAACTCCCTTGACTGATTTTGCTGGGCTTATTCCCCATTATCATGACAGGAATTTGGCCCGCTTATGCCGATGGCACAGACATCAACACCGTCTGCGCTTCTCAGGGGCGAGCCATCCTTGCGAGTGGTGATGACACAGGCCAGATTAAGCTCTTTCGCTATCCATGTACCGCCAAAGGGGTAGGCTGTCACACTCTCATCGCTGTCGGCACTCGGTCTATTGTTCTAAGCTAGACTGTTATGACCTTTCTAGGCCCAGTATTGTACAGGCCTTGGACACGCATCTCACGTGACAACTGTTCGCTTCAGCCTCGACCCAGCCAACGTCGATAAATATTTGGTGTCGACAGGTGGAAACGATAGATCAATCATTCAGTGGAGAGTCGTTACGTGAGACCATCGTTCAAAATCGAGCATTTTGCACGAAATAAAATAATAATGAATAGAAGGTTAGGAGGAAAACGTCTGGTCCTTCAAGCTTCGGTGTTCAGCGAGCCAGCTCAGCAGACGCTTTCGTTGTGGCTCCCTGTCATGCAGGCTCTCTGCCATGCTCTGTAAAGAACACATCCGCGATTGTCTTATCTCTTGTTTACCGCCTACCTCTTCCCATAGCTTAGCTAGCTCTACAGGGTGAAGAAGAACATCTTTCCCTACAGAAAGTTAGCGAGCGAATAGAGAACAAAGGTCAGAGCGTTTAAAAGAGAGCTCTCAGGCTAATACTGCACCGTGCTGTACCTGGGCTAAGTGACGGAAATGACTTCTCCAACGAAAAAGTACCAATACGGCTGCGATGCAGGTGGTGGACAGGTAGGCCCACCGATGCAAGCAATCTGCGCACTATGCGGTTTCTGCCTATGCTTATTTTTACTCGGATTTTGACTGAGAGTTTTGGTGGACGACAGCCTGGCGGTAAGTTGATGCGCTTGGTGCTTCCTTTTTTCTGCTTCTTAGTCGGCCTCGACCCTGTGACGTCCTGATCAGGTGCATTCCCTTGGTCCGCCGCCTGGGCTTCTTCTGCATCTCTAGGCAATACCTCTAAAGTAGCAAATTTTGAGTTTTACATTACACTGCCCGTGCCGGCAGCTAACACCTACCAATGACCTCAACGACCTCTACATCGTCCAGTTTAGCGGGTCCGTCTTCCAGATTCACTCCTGCCAAGAGCTTGGCCATCTGGTCTTCGGAAGGCTTTGAACTAGTCGTTACTATATACTCCTTTTGAATAGCCCCAGGCTGACACAGTAGGGTGCTCAGATCACCATCATTTGTGACAAACATGAGCCCGGTCGTCTTTTTATCTAGTCGCCCCACAGGGTACAATCTGAGTCATAAGAACGCCGCAGTCCGAAGTCAGTTTCATCAAGTTCGGAAGCTCCTACGATGGGCAGCACGGCCATCCAGACCTCGGTACTTGGTACTTAGCTGACAGGCGCTCAATCCAGGCATGCATGCTCTCAGGTCTAGAGAGCTGTGAAATGTTGCTTGGTGGGACTTTGAGTTCAACCATTTGACAATCCAGGTTTTTAGGCTTGTATATAGCTAAGCATACTCTCTGCTGCTCGGATAGGGGAAGTACCTCGATATTATCAACAATAACTTTATCACCTATGAAGCTAGCTTAAGCTCATTCATGACATACACAGAGATCGGACAAGAACGGTGAAAACGCACCCGGAAACACAATGACAAGATCTGCCTCTGCTGCCTTGAGCTTAGCCTCTTCACCTGTCTCGCCACTGAGGTAAGTTACCACACGTGCCTCAAGTTTCTGACATATCTCCTTCTTCGAAAGCCCGCAGTCAGTGAGAAACTTCTGAAGTCTGCATGGGACGTCCATCCTCCCCATCGGCGATCTGCCTCCAAACTCAGCACTTGAGGCTATATGGACTATGGACAAGCTCCCTCAAACAAAGAACCTCCAACTACCGAGCTCCATTTAGCTCTAAAAGCTTTGTCAAGAGCCCTTTGTCAGGGCAGTTCGTAGCACTCTGTTCACAAGGAGCACGACTTACAAGCTTTCAAAGCTCAAGGTCAGGGCACACAGAAGAGTGATGATGGGCGGACGGCATCAACAGCTCCTGCCTCATTTAACCCTTTTTTTTGGTACTCTTCCTTGTCCTAGTTTGGTACAGGACAAAGTAACAGAGAGGAGAAGCTTTCCCCGCCGTCAGGGGGACGCCCCCATAATCACATGCTAAGTAAAATCAAGGTTGCTTGGAAGGGGCGGCTCTCGCTCCCCTAGGGTATCTGTCTCCCCATGATACCACCTTCCGCTTAGTGAGCCGCTAACGACTAGAGCCCTCTGGCAGGTTCGCCTGTTTCCACTTTGAAAATTGAGTTTGAGCAAGTTTGTCAGGTTTTTTCTTCAGCGCTGCTGCTTGGTTGGGCCAACATCTATCACCGCGGCAGCAGGCGCAGTAGCGAAGCAGGACAGCACGGAGGAAAGAGTTCTTATAATACTGGTGGCAGCCCTCGAGTACAGCTACTTTGTGGAGCTGGCATTCTATGTTTTACTACTCGTAACACCGCTCTGGTGTCGCAGGACAGTCCTGGGATCTGGCCCTTGGTGACTGAAGGGTACTCTCCTAACCGTTATCCAGACGAAGTGTCCTGGCTTCAGCATTTAAGAGAACTCCTCCCTAGCAGCTTTTGCTCCACCTTCTCTCCCTACCAAGTAGCTGTTCCGGAGTGCCTCTCTAACGTGCTGTCCTGTGGCGGCACAAACGTGCATTTCATCCAGCGCCTATTCAGGGCCTTGGCCGGATCGCCTGGCATTAGTGGATGGATTTTCCATTAGAGTAATCGTGTAGTAGTAGTCGACTTTGGTACAGCCAAGATGTCAAAAGGAAAAGCCACTCGCGGCGGGACGGAGCTCCCTCCTCCGATGAAAAAGATGAAAAAGATTCTTGAGGAAATGAAGTCCCGAGCGGACATAGGTAACACAAGAGCTACAATTTCTACTGTTGTTAGCCCTCCTAAGCTAATGGTTGACTTTCCTGAAAGTTCCCTTTATGGAGCCGGTTGATTGGAAAGGTTATAAACTCCTTGACTACCCTCAAATTATCAAGCAACCTATGGATCTAGGCACAGTCACGGTAACACCAGTTTTAATAAGGCTCGCCACCATTGCTGCTAAAGAACTCGTTCACTTTCAGAAACGGCTGCTGGCAGGGGATTATAAGACGCCCCAGGAGTGTGCGGACGACATCAGACTAGTGTGGACAAACTGTATGACTTATAACCAGGTGTGTCCCTAACCGGTGACTTTGTTTTGTTAAATGTCATCTGCATGCTGAAAATCTACGCGCAGGACGGGTCAGACTTTCATTCTCTGGCTTCCAAACTTAGTCACGTATTTGAAGAGAAGTACAGCCGAGCTTTCAAAGATTCGATAACCGGAGAAGATGCTGGCGTTGAGAAGGGGTAAGGGCAAATCCAAAAGGTGCTAAACAGACTTCATATGACTGATAGAGTTGCCACAGACTCCCGCCAACATTGGCCGAAAAGACGCAGTTTAGCAATAGCGTCTATGAGATTTCAAGTGAAGAGCTTGGAGAGATTGTCCGCATGTTGCAAGAGAGATGTCCGCAAGCTCTATCCAAGGTGAGAACCGTAGTTAGTCGCTGACATGCCCTTGGAGCCGACGCCTGTGGCCTCAAGCCTGACCTCAAAACGGTTGCAGACGACCACCCCCGACGGTCTCGAGATAAACATTGACGATATCGATGAGAAGACCTTCCGAGAACTAGAAAAATTCGTTGCCATGTGCCTTGCAGGTGGCAAGAAATCTAAGAAGAGGTCTGGAGATGATGGCGAGCCATCGTCAAAGAAGAGAAAGCAAAAGAAGTAATAGAGTGACCTTTGGATAGCAGCAAGGAGGGACCAGCCGTCGCAAGATGACAAGTTGTCTTATGTGCCCCTATATAGTTCTTGCAAGCCGTTTCCCATGGCACAAGCATTGCAGGAGTTTTTATCAGTTAGGTGGCGGGCCCTTAGGGCCAACGCCCATAGATAGAATGCAGGTGTGGCATCGTAGACGCTATTACTTTTTGTTGGACCTGGAACTTGGCACTTTCGTCTCTGTGAATAAAACATGTCTCCTCACGATTGGATCATACTATTAAGGGATGAGAGGCGTCAGCTTCACATCTCTAAACCCACATGCGCACATAATCACCTTGCGGAATGCTAGCTTGCGCTGAATGTTTCTTGGATTCTTTTGAGTCATATAGCAGAAGCTGAAGCGGAGCAATAGCATTATTTAAACTGTTAGTCCTGTGCTAAATATCAGTGTGTTCACTTACCCGGTATTCGCAGTGCTGAGGAGCCTTACGAGGATGGTCTTGGCTTTACCCTGTTAGACAAGACAGCCTTTCAGTCTCCTTTTTCAGGTGCATCATGCTGCACTCAAGACAACTGACGCGACGGCGATAGTCCCTACCTTTGCCATGGTTACCTAAGTTTACCAGATAGTTGTGGTGGCTTCTAACTCATAAGAGATAGTAGGCTGAGTTTAGGTAGTGCCGGAAGCTACTGGCACTGGCATCACCTTGCTGATACGAACTTGACCGGGCAATTGTGAGGGGTTTGCATCTTCTGAGTGATCTCTGTTACCATAGTCAGCAGGGTTAGATGGTCTTCACTTTCGCTTTTCTCCCCCACCACAAACCAGTAACCCTCTGCAGAGCTCCCCCTGTAGTAGCAGTCCAGCTATTGTCTCGTTTAATAGAAACCAAGCCTCCAGACTCCAGACCCATTATTACTCCAAGGACAACTTGAGTTCACATGGCCGCCGGGCCGAAAATAGACGCTTTTATTGCTCTCTGTTAGAACGCAGATAAGGTTTTGTTGGTACGAACTACTTCTCACAAAAACTAATTTTGGCACATTTATTATGAGATCAGACATCAAACACTGAGAAGCACCTCCTCTAGATTATCATTAAATAATCTCCTCCAGCGCGAGGTGGTGGATGATGGACTTCAACATCATGTTGAGCGGCAACCTTCTTGGCCATGGTCCTCATGATCTCTTGATTGACTCTTTGAAAGAAGCTCTCTCCCAAGATATCGTCGTAGTAGAAGGCGAGAGATGATCCATTGATTGAAGACGAAATCTGAAAGTAGTAGTACAGTAGGCCGCCTGCTGCCACCACCCAGCTGCCATGAGAAAGCCTCATCCTTTATTAGGTCTTTTTTAGCATGCTGCGGGGGGACACGACAACGAATAACCTTAAGGTAGGCTATCGAGGGCGAAACACCGTGGCTGATCTACCTTTTCGACGGGCGAGATGCTAAAAAAGAAGATTAATAATGCCACCGATTTCTTTCAACGTAGTGTCTGCGGTTATTATTAGTAGGACTATTCTAGGCTTCCCTCATCAACAACAACAACATCTTCTTCTTCTTCATGTTGGGGAGTAGGAGTAGAAGAAGAAGAGTACCTGGGCTACTGGTGTTCTTCATCAGAAGAAGATTATTGCTGCGCCCGTCAGCAGCTAGTGGTGAGATTAGTAGTTACTAGGTAACCCAATTCTTTCAGAAGCTTACCACCAGAAGACCTTACCCTTTCTATCTATCTAACCACCACCAGCTTCACAGAGGATATCATTATTGTAGTACGGAATAATAGACGTCGTTAGTTTGTCTGGCCTGCTGGAGGCAGCAACATCAGGCAGTAGTAGTTCATGCTGCAACTCATCATCAAGCTCCTCCTATTATTGTCCCTTGTTGTTCGCTGGTGCTTGGGTACCGAGGAGGAAAGGTAATATTAAAGCATCGATTTTGGGGCCCATCTTGTGACCAACTCTATCAAACAATAATAACAGACCGACTTCTTCTTCGATGGCCGTCTTTGCGGAGTGGTGTAAAAAAGAAAACATGTTGGTAGCGAGTAGTACCACCGATCCAGGTGATTCACGACGATCAGCGATGGCCATTCATTCTTCGATCCCCTGGTGGGCAGGACTAAACGCTGATCGATAGACTGGTGGTGTCGCTGCATCAAGCGGTAGCTCTGACATCAACCATCAATCGGTATGCCTTGCGACACGGCCGACGAGAGCATCTCTCTCACGGACAACTTTCAAATGCATCTCCTAATCTAAAAAAGAATGGACAACTCATCGTCGTTAGCTTCTGAAGCTGATGAGGTACTAGCCGCGGTTTGGAGGATACATGTTTGGCTTGTCTTGAGTCAGGCCAATATTAACAGCCGTAACGACGCAATGCAATAATGCCCACCGCCTGAATCCACGACTAAATATTCATGATGCATTCATGCGCATATTACTTTAGTTGTTGGATAAATGAGAGATGTTTGTTGAGGTGGCACGACGCAGTCAAAAAGATATCCTTCAATTGTTTGTATAATATAAAAATTAGGAATTGGGGTGACGTTCGACAACAAGACTGCAAAACAACATTGGCTCTTGTAGATCTATCATCTCTTCGGCCGTCCCTGTTCGACCGAGCACAACCTCCCAGGATCGGGATGGTTTGGATGCGGCGCGGGGCTGATGGCCAAAAAAAACCTACAAATGGTGGGAGCTTTTATGTTGTGGTAAAACTTTGTAATTGGCTAGAAGGTGGCTGCACTACTGTTTTATCACAAAGAGTGTAAAGGGACCGTAATAATAATACTCTCGATCTGCTGATACCTACTTTTACTAGTAGTAGTTCTAGTAGAATGGAGTCGAAAAGTACTATGCCCGAGGACACAAGCAAGAAGATGAGCCCCGGTCCTGCGACTGCCGCAACTTTCCTATCATTCCGGATTTATGTCATCCCTCCACGAACGGCCCGCTGTCTGTTGTTGCCCTGGTGAGGGGCTTTGACAACATCAGCCTCTTCTCACGATACAACATCCGTTTGTATGTTCTTTTAGTTCCATGATAATAGTAGGGTCTAGCTGGTCCAACAAAGAAAATGTCATGTTTCTCTATTTTACGTAGAACAACCCCCAATAACGTCACTTCTCGTGTCTTACGACTTGGCCGCATGATGGTGGAGAAGAGCAAATTATTTAGGGGGGCTAGCAACCCCCAAAAGATATCCCAATCTGACACAGTCACGCCTTTTCCTCTTTCTGAAGACTGCAACGAAGTTGGTGCATGAGGACACAGATGACAGGAACGGATGGGGTGCAGGGTGCAGGACGGTCTCAATTTCTTTTCTTGGAAATTTTGTAGGGTTTAGCTCCAGACCACCAGGAAACGGTAGAAGGTTCTGGGCCGGTATCAGAAGCTGCAAAGCAACAAGCAGGATGTGGAAGATAGACGGGCCTAGAACATTGTCCATTACCGGTCTGACGTGCAGATAGCTGCAACCCTGTCTTTAAGGTTCCTTTTCATCCTTCATCATATCAGCAGTGCAGATCCCTACTCTTAGTTACCTGAGCCCACCCAGCAACAAACAAACGCCATAATGCTTGATCGGCTGCTGTCTTGATCTCGGTGAAGAGAGAGAAGCGGAATAGATTCCTCAGGTGGACTCCCATCTCCTTCACCCAGCTTGCCTCCTCCGCGCTAAATAAGCCCCTCCGCATAACCAGCATCGTAGGAAAGGTTTCTTCTTTCTCTGATACTTCACATATATGTTCGCTCGCCGCTCCCGCTCACTACACAAGTTTCCAGCAGGTCGCAACGACATTCAAGAAGAACATTTCGAGAGCGTGAAGACGGAAACGGTATCATCACAGCAGACACACCTACTAGCAACCATGAGAATTTCTCAACTAATGTTGGTTGGACCCGTACTGGCGATCATCTCAACGGTAACCCCATGTATGGCGGATTCAAAAGATGTCATCGAAACGGGAATTGGTAGTTCTACCGCCCCGTATAGTACTGCAGAGCTCCTGCACCCTGTTCAACAAAGAAGGTCTCTTCTTCGTCAAGAACTACAACTTCCCTTTAACGGTGAGCCAGACCGTATTCTCGTTACCGAGAACCTCATAGTAAACGACGGCCAAGCCCCTCGCCATGACGATGGCACGAATGAGTCCCAACAACCGAGAAACCTGCAATCCGCTAGCGGTATTTGGAGGTTTGTCAATGTACAGGCAAGTTTGGCGGGGAGAGCCGTAGTGTTACCCAGACTCTGCCGCCCGTCATCGATAGCACGTCTGTGGAACTGCCATGCCGGATACAACTATCCGCAGTTACCATGCAATAGCGGCCGTGAATGTAGCCGGGCAAAGTGCAGTGATGAAACAGGGCTATGCTACATTTTAAGCTGTGCTGCTGGGCAACCTGGGAATTGCGAATGGATCATGCGTAATCGCCAGACCGGTCACGCGTTGTACATGAACCAGTATGAGTTTGGAAAGGGCTGCAGTCTAGGGACCTGCACCAATGTACTTATGGCGAGGCGCTTTGACAATTTCCAATTGTTTACTCTTCGCTGCAGGAGTGCTGCTAGCAGTGGTCCGATCATCTCCGAAAAAATCTGTGAACTGCTACCACTGGGTGGCTCAGACTTTAGCACAAACAATATGGCTTGGGGATTGAGGGGCGAAGTCAATTCATCATCACGAAAACTCCTAATGCCTCCAAGGAACCCCAATGTTCGCAGGCCAACGACACCGGAGGAAATTGCAGAATTCTGGGCAGCAATAGCACTACTCGAGCTGGCTAATCAAGCGCAGGGGTGAAACTAATAAGTAAGGCTAGCTGTTGATGGACGGTGATTAGCTGCTAGGCATCATACATCGTCTTGTGCTTCTGCAGGGATGTTTGATAAATATACCAATAGTCTTTATCGAAATTTGAGCTCCCATTGGGCGGCGAAGGAGCCTTCACTGGCGATGCCAGCCATTCGCATGCATTGTCCCCACCACCAAGTTTGAAAAAGAAAGCTCCATTCACCTCAGTTGCAAAAGTAGATCGTCCCGTGACATAAGGAAAAGATATCTGAATAATAGGTAGTTCAAGGCATGGTGAATACATTGATGCTACATACATTATGCGGAAGAAAGAGAAAATATTCATCGGTGTTATGGCACCAGCCGTCGTCGTTGTGGCGCCTCAGCCTTTTCATTAAGATGTTGCTGCTTCATAGACACTCCTACTACCGCTGTACAACAGCCGCGGTGCCGCCTCGATATCAAGAGTCTACCTAGCCTTCAGCGTAGACTTTAATTGGAAAGCAAGCGACCTATGGATGGAGTTGTCCAGAAGGAGCGGGCCCTGTGGAACGCGACCTCTTCTCTGTTGTTGCCCCTCTTCTAGAGATAATCTCCACTATGAAGATTTGTCAAACGCATAATGATAGTACAATGGGGCAGCTGTTGCCTGTCAAGCATGCTTGATTTCCACTTTTGCCAGACAATTTTTCTCTTGGCAAACCAGAAGATCCCTGCACCATCACAACGGACTCTGTACATTAATTAATTAATTATTTGCTGAAGGACATTGTCGGCAGGCCATCTGGTACATTCGCTAGAGGATCAGGCAAGACGAGGTTCATCTTCTAGAGCACACTGCTATGTATGTGGAGAGGGACAAGCGTGTGAGGAAGAAGTACATTGATTCCTCCTCCAGTTCTGGTTAACTAAACGGGAGGTGTGAAGGACGGAGGGTCAGCAGGGCTCCTATCGCGTCTTCATCTGGTCGAAAGAGCCTCTACCTTCCAATCAAGTCTACTCTCTCGCTAGGGCTTTAATATAGCGAAGAACAGCTTTGGATCGTCTGGCCTTGAGCTCATGAGCAGGCCACTCTTGATGACCAGCTCTTTCTTGAGTGTTTCCTGCTTGAGCATCGTGACTGTTGTCTGTTGGTTGTTGACCCGACACAGTAGATAGAGAGAAGCGCCCACGTTATATAAGTCGCACTAAAGTTACGCTAGATACTTGCATAACCACACATCCTCAATTTTGTCTGGGTAATTGCATTATCCTCCCAGTCAGAAGTCTGCCATCAAGTATTTTACAGGACTTGTTAAACTTACTCTTGCAACTTAACAAGTATATTTACGTCCAGATATTTGGGGCTAAGCTCTTGTATGGCCTTTCGTGCGACGAAGTGACAACCCACGGACTGCTACAAGACTCAATCACCTGATGAGCGCCTGCCTCACCCCTTGAATGAGTCCTTGACATGACGCTGTGATGGCTCATCACAAGGTCTAGGGCTCTCCATAGATCAGCCTACCTTCCGGACTAAGGAGTAAGCACAAACAAGAACCTGGTCTCCCTCCTCTCTTCTATCCTTGGCTGACAAATGATCTGTCGTCTCGTTGCTCCTCGAGCATAATAGGGAGAGGGTTGGGACATGGAGGTGAGAGGAAAAGCAGCTGGTTTCGTCCTATACTGCCCAAGCATCTGCTCATCATGTATCTTAGATTGCTGAAAAGCGACTGAAGGAGCTCTATGACATTCATGATCACTACTTTGCTTTGGACAAAAAGGAAAAGCAGGTAAGGACGGAAAATAGCCTGATAATGCAGGTTGGACTTTTGCCATCATAGGTCTTTCCTAGGAGAAGCTTCAGGAGGCAGCAGCTCACGTTTTGGAAGCTTTAGAGAAGGCTGACGAAGGTTTGCTTCTGACACTACTTCCATCGCACTCACGTGACCTAAACAAACTCGTTCAAGATGCTGTTACAAAAGAGGACCGGGCTAGAGCCCTGTATGTGAGAGGAAAGGCATTGGACGCGTTTGAAGACTATAGCTCCACTGCAGAACGCCTGCTACAGACATCCGTAAGAGCTCATGGTAGTGCTCTCAGGATTCTTTTCCAGTCCTAACGCGGTAATGCTTCCTAGGTGAAGCTGGATCCGGGCAATAGCGATGCTTGGAACTCCTTGGGTAACTGTTTTTGGAAAAAAGGGGATCTTCAAGCAGCCAGAAACTGCTTTACGACCTGCCTGGACTTCATTCCTGGGAGAGCTGACAAGCAGACCCTCAGAAACTTATCCATGCTCCTTCGGCAGCTAGGGTCAAGCGTTGAGCAGCGGAGCAAGAATATTACGGTATGACGACCTATGTCTATGCCTTTCCTTGTAATTGTGCACACGCTAATCGGGGCCTGCCTGTCTATAGGCGTCCGTTGATATTGCGAAAAAGGCAGTGACATTAGATATTAATGATAGCTTATCGTGGTGTAAGTTTCTCGCAATAGAGCTGCTGCGTGACAATATGTCCACTTGCTGAGCGTGGGCGTCTAGATGTGCTAGGTAATAGCTATTTAGCATTCTTCTTCAACAACAGCCATAGCCCTTCGGACCTTGATAGGTCTTTAGCAGCCTACAGTAGAGCTGTAAGTATAGATATAATCTACTCAGCCCAGGTAACTAGGATATCTAACCTCTCCTTCATGATAACAGGAGCAAGCTGGAGGCGCGAATAATCCAGACTTACACTACAATCGGGCGAATGTACGTTGGGAGAGGGTGTTACCTGCATACGCTGGAGCTTATAATTGTATTGGATGTAGGTCTATAGATACAAGGAAGAGTACACGCAGGCTGTGAAGTGCTACGAGGCGGCTTCAAAGCTAGATCCCTCACTACCTGCTCAGGAAGCAATTGACGTTCTAGTCCGCTGGGTTATGAGAGTGCACAACCTCATAGAGCGAAAGGTGATTTGCTGAATGACTAACTGTAATCATTTTACCATTGATTCGCCTCCTTTGTTACTCTTGTGGCGTCATGACCTAGGTTCTCGCCCTCTCTGCTCTTCAAATACCCTTACGGTATACCTCGCATCAACTGCTAATTTGACCGTTACCTCTAATGCAGGGGCGTGTCAAGCCAAAAAAACTGGCAAGTCTGATAGCCTCCCTACCCCCAACGACTGAAGTTCAGGGTAGAAAACGAGCAGCGATATCAACTCTAAGGTTATTAGTGGCTATGTATTGCATCTTCTCCAGGGCTGTTGCTAACTCGGTGCTATAATAGGCAAGGGGAGAATAAAGGGAGATTTGTCGCCCTGAAGTCGTTGGTGGATGTTGGCAGGAACAATCAACCTCCCGGGTAAGTTTACCTGTTCGCTGGTTGCAGCACTGTGAAACAGCTCTGCTTATAAGAACTGTTATCTAGTCAGCTACATACACTTGGATTCCTTGATCAAGGCTTCTTATACTGATAGGCTCCATTACCCATGGCCAGACCACTGATATCACGTGTCATCCTATACTCAGCTGTTTCATTATGACGGACGAGGAAGCTGCATGCGTTGCGGTGTCTATTTATCATCTGGATGACAGTCTCTACAACAAACTCAGCGATAAAGATGTCTTCTTCGTTTTGGACCCGTACTTTAGACACATTGACTTTAAGTTTCAAAACCAGGTGAGACAAGCAGCTTGACAAGGATGATGAACGGGACTTAACTCCGTTGTCTGTTGCCCTGTCTCTGTGGATTCTGAGCAGGAGGCTTGCTATAAATGTCTACAAGTCTCCGAGCCTCACCTCTTCTTAGTGAATGGAAAGGTTTGCGCTGAGTCATACGCACATGCGGAGCTAAAGTTAGACAACTTTGACCACTGATATCCGGTCAGCCGTAGCATCTGACCCTTAAATACTATTTATCAGCCATACTACGCCAGTTCCCCACTAGTTATTCTTTGCGGCGGAACCATCGTCTAATGATTGTGCCAAAGAGGGGTCCATCACCTGACAGGATTTGTGAGACAAGCGAGCTAGGGAAGGCAAATAAGGAAGACGTACCTTGCGGTTTCTTGCAAAGAAGCTTAGCGGAGATTTTTGCACTAAGGAAGAGTGTTTAATCTTTTTCATCGACACCTGCTTCTTGAGCGCTGGTAGTCCTCCTTCCCCTGCCAATGAGATCATTCAAGAAACAAGAAGTCAGAGAGTAGATGGCCATCGAGGTTATGGATATGTTCTCTATCCCGACCCGAACCTTTCATTTCTCCTAGATTAAGCATTGGAACAGCCACCGGAAGGGCAGGCTTAAGGGAGGAGGGTCTTGCCGAAACCTGGCCCTCCTTGCCCCACAATCCATCAGCCACTGATTCGTCATCGCTCCTATCTGGGTCCTCATCTTCTTCTGGTTCATTCTTGGAGACTGCGAGAATAGAGTCGAAAATGTGGGCATGACGCGACGCGACTCAGTGCCAACACTCAGGATACGTACTGCGCTGACTTGATCGTGGGGAAAGGGTTGGTGCCTGCTGAAATAACTTGGCATTCCGCTCAGCTATAATGGCCTCCATCTGTACAATCGTCAGAGGTTTGTTCAGTGTTCGGCACCCCTTGCACTATTGGCTGTAGCAGCTCCGTCAAAGTATAAGCGTAATATGCATGGTAGGAGGTGATGATAGGGTTCAGATGACCCCGCATCAGGATACTCGGACCGTACGTAAGAAGATGAAGAGCGAAACAATATAGTGGAGCATACCCTAAGATCTATGTCCGTCTGGGCAGGAGGAGGTGGAGGGTAGTTAGGCCACATGGCTGGAACTCCTGGCTGGTTGCCCTTTACCGGCTGATGACTCTGTACGATTTCCATGGCCTCCTTCTTTATGGTTTCCAGCTCTGCAGGGTCCATCGTAAGGAGAGAGCTAGAGTTCGGAAAGACGACGTAAGGAGACAACGGAACTGCATTGAGCCCTTCGCTTAGCTAATACCTAAGAGGAAGCTGCCCATCTTCAGCATTATCCCACGCATCGCCATAGATCTCTCTGAAAAGCAAGAGCCACCATCTTGTTTTTAGCCTGAAGTGATACATTGTAGAGGTAGATGCAGTTGTCGTACCGTCCTCTTGCCATGATGGCAGCAAGATGTTCATCCTCTTCCTGCTTATGACGGATGGAGCATCTTAATCTATACACGTAGGAGGCAATTGGAAGATGTGGAGTGAGAGATGTTCAAGCTTACCACTGGAGTGCCCCTCGCGGTGTTTATTCTACTAGTCAGGTACTTCTCTAGGTGCTGCGTCTTTCCTAGCCTTCGCCTCTCTTTCTCGAGCCGCTTCTCGAGTGCTTGAACACGAGCTTGAGCACCTTTACCCCTCTTTTTGACTTTCTTCAGGACTCTCTCCTCCTGACCCACAGGATCGTATAACTCTAGAATATAGCAGTGTCATTGGGATCATCAATTCCAATTATCAAAGGCGACAACCGCCTACCTGGCCTCCCAAACTGCTTCCTTAGTGCAAATAGCGTGCAGATCGAGACAGTCACCACCCCTAAAAGGATCAGGGAAAGTACTCCAAAGACTGCAGTCATCTTTCCTATACTGATCTTCCCACTTTCATGAAAGCTTTATCTGTCAATGTCTTTCTGAATCGTTCGCGGGCTTCCTATGGGAAGCGATGCAGATAGGAAGCAATTAGACTAGAGGCCGCCACAGTCGGACAGAGTCGCTAATGGGAAAGCTAGGCGAGTAGGAGCGTCGCTGCTGAAGAAAAGGCTAACAAGAGGACAAAAGGTGGGCTCACAAGGGAAGAGGGCCTGGGGAGAGAGAGCGAGAGAGAAAAAGAGAGAGAGAGAGAGAGAGAGAGAGACAGAGACAGAGAGACAGAGATCGAGAGAGATTGAGAGAGAAAGAGACAGAGAGAGAGGTTGAGAGACAGACCATCGAACCTCTGCCCATCACCCCATACACCCAATCACAGCTTTAGATGACCTATTTTTCCTAGGCACCCTTGTGCTCTTTTCACTTATCACAGAGGGCGTCGGTAGTGTCGAAACAGTGATTATATAAATATCGGACAAACCGAAACGACTTTCATGATGGTTGTACGAGTTGTAGTGCCTGAGAGAGATCTTCTTCCTGTTCGGTCAACCGCAGAGCGCTATTTCCTGACAGCTTCGAGGATTTTGGGATATAATGCTTCTGAGGGACGTTTGTACGCGCTAACGGACTCTTTAGGGCCTGTCCTAGCAATAGTTCCATGGACAAAGCTCGCTTGACTTGTTGGGAAGGAGGATAACTGTTGGCCAGTCTGTGTCATTGTGGCAGGGAGAGCAACTAAACTAATTGACCGATCTTGTGCTAAAAAATAAACCGTCAAAGAAAGAAAAACAGGCTTGGTGTAGGGCGGCACAAAGACTTAGATAAAGCTGGTTTAGCGTAGTCTCAACAACAGTAGATAAAGAGCTTCAGACGATCCCGTAGTGAGCTTCCCTCAAATCCCCTCATGGCACTCAAGAGTCCAAGGTTGAGCGCTGCTATTTGCAGAATAGGTTCAGGTTGTGCTAATGCGAAGCCTGGAGTCAAGCCTACGCTTTCACACCAAACCATACGTGCGCTATTCTGAAAGCGCATAAGACCCTGACGAAAGATTTTCCTCTCCTCGGAGTTCCAGTGATCAGAAATGTTGAGGAAGGTATGGCCAGCATCCTTTGCTTCGTTAATCTTGCTGACCAATTGTCGACATTCCTCGGCTTCCTTGATCTCCCTGTTCTTTAGCTGGGACTCTCTCCTCAGCCACCCGGAACTTGAGGAAAGTAAGGTTTGCAGAACATTCTCCAAGGCACGATTCCTGATTGGCAAGTCTCTGATCGCACTGCGACATTTAGGGCAGTCCAGAGATTGACGCATCCAC
>FLMG01004254.1:0-11721 GCA_900088475.1 Hyphochytrium catenoides
TGAACTATGACACAGAGGCTTGTTTGTGGGTCCTGACGAGGAGAGAAGAAAATAGAATTAGGAGCGCCAAGAGAGAGAGCGCGAGAGAATGGGGAGGAGGGAGAAAGAGGAAACACTGAGCGCGGGTTGAGGAGAGAGAGAGAGAAGAGAGAGAGAGAGAGAGTTGGTCTTCTGGACCGAGGAGGAGAAGAAGGATGCTGCCAATCAACGAAAGATTTTGTGATGACAGGGCGGCGTAACCTCAGGAATCATAGAACCTCAGCCAATAGTCTATAAAGGACAGGTGATTCTACGCGGCTTTCTTTGGGTCAGAAGGATTTGGAAGGTTGGCCCTTGGAAGATTCTGACACACCTTCAACCACCTTAGGGAGCCGCTAACGGTACTTGTTTGATCTCCCTCTCTTTATAAAGTTTTTCCTTGTCCATTATCTTAGCTCTCTCTTCTTCCGGCTGCTTCTCCTCTCTCTTCTGCTGCCTCCTTACCTCTGTCTCTTCTCTTTCTCTCTCTTTCTTACTCTTTCTGCTCGTTCTTCCTCTTTCTTCCCGTCTTCTCTCTCTTCTTCCGACTTCTTCGTTTCCTCTCTCTTCTTTCTCTCTCTTTCTTACTCTTTCCTGCTCTTTCTTCATCTTCTTCCTGTCTTCTCTCTCTTCTTCTGCTTCGGTCACCTAAGTAGTACTACTTTTACTATCTTCTGTGCTCTGGCTGCTTCTCTCTCCTCCGCCTGGCGCCGCCGTATACTTTCTTTCTCTCTTCTCTCTTCTCTTTCGACGATCTATCTTTTTTCTTTCTCGTTCTCCAATTCCTTTGTTTGCTTCTCTCTCCTGGTCATATATCTATCATCATGGAGGAGTTGTTAGTTCTCTCCTCCTTCTTCGCTAGGATGATCGATGATGAACAGTGCTCTTTCTCTTCACTCATGAATCTCTGCTGCTGCTGCTGCTGCTGATGATGACAGAAAAAGGAGACACATCGCCCTTTGATGGCAGGCGTCATCTTCTCTTGTTCTCTCTCTCTTTTTCCTGATATCTTCTGACAGGTGAGGAGAAAGAAGAGGAGAGAAGAAGGTAGATAAAATAAAGAGAGACGAAGGAGAAGAAGAGAAGGCGTGACCTGCTGGTTGAAATCTCTCTCTCTCTCTCTCTTGCTCTTCTTTTTCTTTCTAAGGAAAAGGAAGACGAAAGAAGGGAGGGAGAGGCAAAAACTATAGAAAAGGAGAGAGAGACACTGCTATGGCTATCACTCTTTCCTTTGTTCTCGCTTTCTTTATAAGGAAGATTTTCTGATCTCTTCACTATTTATTATTATCATTCATCTTATTCTTTGTTTAGAAAGGAGAAAGCTTTCTCTTTATAGAAAAAAAAGGTAACAAACAAGAAAGAAGGCAACGCTGAAGCTCTTTCCTCGTCAGCCGAAGAAGAAGAGAGAGAAGGTTCTCTTCTCCTTTCTCTTTCTTAGCTCACCTTGCCCACCAGAAGAGAGAGAGAGAGAGACAGCAGACAGATCTAACATAAGAAGACAGGCTTTAGAAGGGTCTGCCAGTGGAGCAGCCTTGTGTCTCGGCGTCCCAGTTCTGTTGGATTAGATACTTGCGGCCGTCAACCTCGACATTGTACTCTGCGCCGTTTGTGAGACGGCTGGTCTTCCCGTACTTGAAGCCACTGCAGAGGGTAGCCGTAGATAGACCAACAACAAAGAGAGAGAGAGAGAAGAAGAGAGAGAGAGAGAGAGAGAGAGAGAGAACTGTGTAAGAATGGCGACATCTTTGCTGCGTTGGGGAGGTTACCAAGGGGGAAAAAGTAACAACGGCAGATAAGAAGGAAGAGAACGGAGTTACGAAGAGAGAGAGAGAGAGAGAGAGAGAGAGAGGCTATCCCACAATAAAACTTACCACTTGTCAGCATTCTCATAGCCCTGGGCGTCCTGCCAGGCCCTGAGCTCCTCCACATCCGAGACGGGGTCGCTCACCGCCTCCACGAGCTCATGGGCAAAGACAGAGAGAAGCGCATCCACGCCCACGTCATTGTTCGGAGACACTCTCTGGTTCTTAGGCGAGCACCCAGACAGGCAGCGGTTGGGGTTGCCGACGAAAGAATAAAAGTATCTTCTCTCCTCAATCTTCATAGAGACGTGGTACCCGCAATAGTTCCTGCAGAACGCAGCGTTCCCTAGATCTGGCCGGATCTGCTCACTGACATCAGCCGAGGAGAGAAAGAAGTAGATGGCCGTGTCATCATCAGGCAGATCCCCAGACTTTATATATTTGGTCAGCAGGTCTGGGATCGCGTTTCCAGAGATTCTCTTCCCAAGAGAATAGCTATCGGTGTACGTCTTCCCTAGCCTGATGCCGTTCTCTACCTTGACAAACTCCTTGGGCGAGGTGCTGTTGGCCTGGAAGTAGTAGGTGCTCATGATGTTATACCACTCTGTCTTGTCCACGTTGCCGCTAAAGTGCTCGACCGTCTCCTTCTGCTGCTCCGTCCAGTTTCCATAGTAGAGAAGATGGACGTACGTGGGACCCACGAGGACAGGGTTCCCCATCGTATATTTGATGGCATCCGTGGCGGCAGAAGAGGAGTCTTCTCCCTCTCCTCCAAAGATGTCTTTCCCTCTTTGATCCTCTCCGCCGATAAAAGGAGATTCGTAGGTGGTTGGGTAGATGAAGTGGTTGGCCGCGGAGGCGAGAGAGAAAGACGAGAGGAGAAAGAGAGAGAGTCTTCATGATGCTGGAAGATGATGACGACCTTGTGCTCCTTCTTCTTTCTTTGTTGCAGCTGTCTGCCATCGAAAGGAAGAGCTGTTGCTGTTTTGCTGAGGATGTTCTGGAAGCGTTGCTCCTGCGCTGTCGACAGTAAACTGTGAAGTGAGACTTGAAGGGCGGAGGAGAAAGAAGAGAGGACCTTGTCTGTCTTTCTTTCTCTTTATTTGCTCGTCTATGTTGACCCAAGACCCAGGTGTTCCTTCCTATCCAATCTTTGAGGGGCAGGAGGGGAAGTGGGAGAGAGTGAGAGAGAGAGAGAGAAGTAGCTGAAGAGATCCAACACTCTCTTTTTTCCGTGTGGAGATGAAGGAACAAGATCATTCGGATCTATCCTGGGACGCAGGTTGTTTGAACCGCTCTCTGTATCCTTGCTCTCCGTTGTTCTCTCTTTCTGTCTTCGCTCTCCTCTTGTCTCTCTCTCTCTCTCTTCTCCAATGTGTATCGCGCAGGAGCTAGAAACAGGGCAGCAGTAGGGATAAACAGGTTCTTCCATTCATGAGTGGCTTCCAACGATTCCAAGCCAGAAGAGAATAAGTCTTCCTCGCTATCCGTCAATCACGCACGGTGACAGATGTCTTTCCTATCCCTACTCTCTCTCTCGCTCTCTCTCTCTCTCTCTCTCTCTCTCTCTCTCTCTCTCTCTCTGTGTCTTGTGGAGCTGCCCTCTTTCGCTGGTCTGGACTCCTTCCCTTTGTTCTCTCTTTCTCCTTTAAGATCCCTTTCTCTCCCCTTCCGGCTTCCAATCGACCTGATTGATCTCTCTCTCCAAAGGTGCGTCTGACTTCAACCTCTGCTCCTTCCCGTCAGCTCCGCCAAGAACTACGGTCCTTGAAGCCCTTCTGGCATATCTTGTTCTCTCTTTGTTTTTCTCTTCCTTTACCTCTCTCTCTGTTCCTGTTCCATCATCTTTCTCTCTCATTCTCTCCCTCTCTCTCTCTCTCTCTCTCTCTCATTTATACCAAGCCTTCGAGCTGAGAAGTGCAAACATAGTGCACGGTCTAAGAAATGTCTTGAGGAAGAAGAGAAGCGATCGCAGCATTGTATGTGGTGCACAACTGGTAGAACAACCTCAACGCTGTTCCGCGCCTCACTTCTTCCATTTCTCTCTTTCCTACTTCCTCTGTTTCTTCCTCGGCTGTTGTCTGCTATTTCCCTTTCTTTTCTGCTTCTCTGTCTCTCCCTCTCTCTCTGTCACCTGCTCCCGCCATCTCCTTCTCTCTGTCCTCCTGTTATCTGTCTCGCCTCTCTTTGTTTGTTTATTTAGCTATGTCTAGATTTCACTTTCTCTCTCTCTCTCTCTCTCTCTCTCTCTCTCTCTCTCACTCACTCTCTCTCTTTCCCTCTTTTGCGTGTCTCTTTCTCTCTCTCTCACGCTCAGATAAAACGGTAGTCGAACTTTGGATGGCTGCTTCTTGGTTTCGGTTGTTTCATGATCCTGCGTCACAGAAAGCAGTACTTCCGCTATTTGAGAGCCAAAAGATCGTATTTCGGCGCTAATTCGGGTGAACGTGGTAATATCGGTGCTAGCCTTGCCGGAATGTTTGTCTCTTCTCTCTCTCTCTCTGTCTCTCCTCTTTCCCAAGTAGTTTGATGATGCTCGTCTCTTCTTTCCCTCTCTCTGTCTCTCCCCTCTCCTAAGTAGTTCAATGAGGGTTAGGCCTAACCCTAACCCTAAGTTTCTCTTTCTCTTTCTTCCACGCGTACTCACGAAGTTCCACGGAGCCTCTCTCTCTCTCGCTCTCCCCCTCTCACGTAGTCCAACCCTAAAGGAACTCTTTCTCTCTTTCTCACGTCGTTCAATGGAACATAGCGGCTTAGAAAATTATTGGAAGGAGACCATAGAGAAAGTGTGATGCGGCCTGCAGTCGACCGGCCGCGCCGCCTTCCTTCTAAAGCAAGGGACGACCGTATCCGAGAGACACAAAGGCGAAAGCAGGCAGAAGAAGGAACATCGCGCCGTCTAAAGAGGAACCCAAGAGAGACAGAGGGAGAGCAGAGAGTAATGTCGACAAAGAGAAATGATCGTGGTCGACGTCATTCGCTTTTCTGCTTGCAGTCTCTCTCTCTCTCTTTTCCCCTCTCTCTCTCTCTCTGAAAAACTTCTCATCATCTCTTGAGGTCAATGAGTCATTCGTCTGGAGCGGATATCACACTTCGGACCGTCTTACTATTATAGCTCGAAGCCTTCTCCTTTTCATTCCCACTGCGTCTGATGTCAGCAGGGCTGCACACAGGGCTGCACACAAGATAGAGAGAGGTAAAAGGGCATCTGGCAAAGATACCAAGGGAGAGAGAGAGAGAGAGAGAAAGATTGGAGGAGAGAGTAGAAGAGAAGGAGAACCTACGAAGGCGATAGTAGGAGAGAAACAGCTTAGTTCCTCTCCCATTCGTTGTGTTCTTTCTCTCTCTGCAATAGATAAACAGGGAAAGAAAGAGTGTTCTCTCACACGAAGTAAGAGACAGAGAGAAAGCTGAGCTAGCAGCTTCGATCTCTCTCTCCCTAAGTAAGAAGAGAAGAGGAGAACTCTGTCTCCAGAGTTTGCAGAGACATCTTCAGCATCTTCACAGCCGAGAGATCCACGCCTTGTGTTCCTAGCTGCCTGACTCTCTCACAAAGGGCAAGACTTCTCTCTCCTTTATCGAAGTCGCGCATCCATAATGAGAGACGGACAAGAGGAAGAGAGAAGACAGAAAGGACAGTGAGAGAGAGAGAGACAACAGAGAGAGAAGGGGTGTAAAGATCAACATAAGCTTTCCGCAGCTTCAGAACAGACACCTAGATCACCATTGAGAAGATCCAGAAAAGAGAGAGAGACATGGAGTGGAAGAGAGCAGCCAAGCCAATAGGAATGAGCCTAATAAAATAAGGTGAAGACAGATGGATCTGTGCTCGGACAGAGCCTTTTCTCTCTTCTCTCTCACCTGTCACCAGGACGCCCTTCAACACATAGCGCAGACCTTCCTGTCTCCTTGTGGATACTCCTCCGCCCTTGTCTATCTCTTTCTGCGTGCGCTCTCTCTCTCTGGCTTTCCTTTCTTCTGCCTTCATTCTCTCGTTCTTCTCTCTTTTGTCTATCTCTTCCCTCTCTACTCTGAGTCTAAAGGCAATGACAGCTTCTAAACTCAAGGAGGAAGAGGAGTTTGCGAGCACAGCTGCAGAGTCTAGCAGTTCTCTCTCCATCCTGTTGAGCTCGTGAGGAAGTTGCTCCTGATCCAGGAGAGAAACATCTTCAGCAAAATGGTTGCTCTTGAACACTTTCTCCCGGAGATGGACCTGTGTGCAGTTAGGACGACATGGAAAGAAGAGACAGTTGAGGACCACCAGCTAACAGAGAGAAGAGAGAGAGAGAGAGAGAGAATAGCAACGAGAGACACTGCTCCAGGGAGGATCAAAGATCTCAGCATAATCAACAGAGAGCAGGGCAATACAGCAGAACAGCAGGAAGAGAGAGAGGAAAGACGAACCATCAGAACGAGAGGAAACTGTTCTTTCTAGTTTAGGGAGAGAGAGAGAGCGAGAGAGAGAGAGAGAGGTAGAGGCAGACAGGCAGCGGGGACGAAGCAGGGAAGTGGAAGTACTTACTAGATCCCGAATCAGCACGTCATAGCGCTGCACCTGCTCCCACTTAGTGCTAAGAAGGTGCTTCATTATCGACGGCGCGTCCTGGATCTGGCGGATCTTATCGCGAACTTGACTGGCATAATGCTCGAGCGTTGCCAGCGCCCAGTAGCGGCGGTAAGCACGGCCCGCTCTCTCTCTCTCCTCGCTAGAAAAGACAGGGGAAGAGAGGCCACTGGCGAGCTTCTCTTCCACCTTTAGCCTAAGGTGTCCAAAGGTATGACAAGAGAGGGCGAGGGAAAGGGTTGAAAAGATAGACATGGAAGCCGGACACCAGAGAGGAGAGGAGATTGGAATCTGGGACGAGAAGAAGCCATTGACCAGCGAGAGAGGTCGGAAAGGGAGAGGAAGAAACTTCAGAGAGAGATGTGTCTACCAAGAGAAAGACGTACTTCTCAATCCAGGTTGAAGGAGCTGAGGATGATCCCAGAGGAAGACCCAAGGCATCAGCCTGTACCTCAGAGACAAGAGGAGCAATATTAACAAGAGGAGAAAAAGAACAACCGCTAGCAGAGAGAGAGGAACAAAGAAAGAGAGCGAGAGAGAGAGGGAGAGAGAGATGTGGGTAAGCGAAGGAACGAAAAGAAATCAGAGAAAGGGGAAGACACCGTTTTAAGTGCGAGAGTGCGGCCTATGACTGGGAGAAAGGAAGGGAAACGTACCTTCTGGCTCACTTCCTGGTAGAACTTGCGGGCTTCCTAGAGGAACATGGACGCAGAGAAAGAAGGACGAGGAAAGAGAAATAGAGAGTCAGAGAAAGCAAGAGAATGAAGGGAAGAGGACGGACAAGGGCAGGGCAAGAGAGTGGGAGCGAGCGAGAGAGATAGAGAGCAGGAGAAACGTTGCGGAAAAAGCAGCAAACATAGAGTTGCTATAATGAAAAGAAGAGGAGTTGCACAAGGACTGGCCACAACGCCAGGAGAGAGAAAGAGAGAGAAATAGATAGTCAAGAATCAGAATAGTCTTCATGGGACAGGCAGAGAGAGAGAGAGAGAAAGCCAAAGGGGAGCTGAAAAGGAAAGCTTTACCGTTTCAGTGCCAAGTTCCTGCGTAAGAAGACTATCGAAGAGGAGAAGGATGTCTTTCTTGTTCCGCTTGAGTTTCTCTGCTGCTCTTGACCTCACGTGGTCGCTTAGCTAAATAAAGGGAGAGAGGGGACAATGAAGTGTGAGCCTGGTGGGGGAGAGAAGAGAGAACTGGGCGAAGGGGAATCAGTCCGTACTATCATCTAACTCTCTCTCTTTCTCTCTCTCTCTGTCCTGTAGGTTCCCCCACTGCTTTGCCGTCCTTCCCTACTCCTTGAACCTTCTTTCTCCAACAGAATCTCTCTCTTCCTCAGCTCTGCCATCATTCTATATCTCAGGCAGTAGCAAGATCCCTTCTTCCCTGTTCCCCCTCTGTCTCTGTCTCTCTCTCCCTTGACGTCTTTCAGCCTAGGGATCGCGCTTCTATCCTCTGTTTCCCACTCTTTGTCTCTTCCGCTGGGGCCTCTCCCCTACGTACCTGGTTAATCAATAGACTTGGCAAGGCCTGTCCTCCTCCCATAGAGACAGCAGTTAGACTCTTCTTCAGCGTCTCTCCTTCTCCCTTTTTCCTCTCGCCGCATGCATTTGTCCAGTCTCTTTCTCTCTCGCTGTCTCTCCTCTGCAGTTCCCTACTATTCAGTGCCAATCTCGCGGCTGCCAGCTCCAGTCCCAGGCCATGGTAGCCGCCAAGAAAGAAAGGATGTCGAACTATTTCACTCATATTCGGCCGTTTGCTGGGCGAGCCTTGAAGACAGAGGGAAAGAAGAGAGAGAGCAGCAGGATCGGAGACAACAGAAGAGAGAGAGGCACTAAGAGGAGAAAGTGATCTCTCCCTCATATCTTCACCAGGACAGAGAATCAAGTCGAGGATACTCTTAGGAATCTCTCCCTTGAGAAACAGCTTGAGAAGAGAGATGCCAAAGGACCAGATGTCCATTGAAAATGACGCCAAAAGCGGAGGAGAGACTGTGCGCTCCTCGCTGTTCTTCTCCGTTTCTCTCTTGGCGTCGCCCACGCCTGTGTTGGCGCTTCTCCCTTTCTCTTTCTCTTCCTCTGTCTCTTCTCTTCTTTCTGTCTCCCTCTGGAGCCATCGGGCCAGTTCTGGCGGGCAATACTCATCGATCGTCCTCGTCTCTCTCTCTTTGATAAATTGCAGCGCTGTTCCTTCTTTTTGGGCTAGAGAGAGAGAAAAAAGCTTTGGAAGGATGTTTCTCCTCACTGAAAAGTCTCTGAGTGTCTCCAATCTAAAGTCTGAGTGTATGAAGCCATGGACATGTACAGAAGAGAGAGAGTGGGCCACTCTCTCCGAGAGAGAGCGGATCTCATTTACCGTTAGCTGGTGACTCTCTGCAAACTCCTGCAGGTTATCTCGTCCTGCTTCCAGTACAGCGTAGACCCGTCTACCATTCCACTCTGTCTCACACAGCTCATCATGGAGAACCTCAGCTGCGAACTCTGGCCCGAGAAGTTGAAAGAGAGAGAGCTCGGCCTGGGCGCGCTCTCTCTCTTCCACAGGCCAGATCTTCAGCGTGACCAGAGCCGTCTCTGGGTCATACTGCCAGGTATCTACAGCCTCGAAGGTCCATCCCTCGGCCAGTCCAATGTCCTGCCGGAGCTGGTAGCGCCCGTCGAGCAGCAGGTTTCTCTCAAGGTCTGGACGCCCTGCAAGGTCCTGGTGACGGAGATCTATGGCTATCGCGGTAGGTATTGTCTCTTCTTCTTCCCCAGTCCACAGCGCGTAATTCCTGCTGGGAGCGTCCAAGAAGAGGAAGGCAGCGGAAGAGAGAGAGAGAGAGGAACAGACACGGCAACAATGCAGAGATGAGGGCGAGACACAGCTACAGCGAGCAGCAGGGCCAAGCTGGTAGCACGCCGGGCGGTAGTAGAGAAGAATCGACAAGGACAAAGACAAGCGCGAAGGCACAAGTAGAGAGAAAGGGCAGAAGAAGAGAGACCAAGACGCAGACGGCAGGCAGAAGAACAACGAAGCTATACTTTTACTTCGGCGCCAGATGGAACAGAGTGTCAGTCAAGCAGAAAGCAAACAAAGGAGATAGATCTGAGGAAAACTGTGTGGGAAGCAAGGTAAGAGAGATCGAGAGAGAGCGTATCCGTGCGTGGGAGACAGCGACAGACAGACAAAAGAGAGAGAGAGAGAGAGAGAGAGAGAGATGTACCCGATCTGACTCTGATCTCTGTCTGTTATTGTGGCTATCCCGACTGCCCATGGTGTCGCGAGAGCGTGCTGAGATCCGCTTGTGGAGGAAGAGGTAGACTGCAGGGGGAGAGCCAGAGACGAAGAAAATGAGGAAGGGAGAGAGAGAGCGGAAGCCAAAGCAGAAGAGGAAGGGGGACGAGAAAGAGAAGAAGAATGGGAGCCCGAGCGGGGATGGAGAGAGAGAGGCCTACGGAGACGGAAGCGCCTCCTGTTCTCTACCAGCCTCTTTTTTCTACCATCGTCTTTCTCTGGGTCTCGAAAGGAAGAGAGAGAGAAGTTATTGCTGAGGTTTCTCTCTTCTCTCCTTTTTGCTCGCTATCCTCACCCGACGTCCTCCTTCCTCCCGGCCTTCTTCTCCGGATCTCTCTCTCTTTCCTCTTCTCTTCTAGAAGAAGAGGAAGAGCTGCAGGGACAAAAGGTCCGAGGAAACGTAGCACTTTCTTGCGGGAGAGAAAAGAGAGATCCTTTAGGAGTCTCGTCTCCACGTCCTCTCGGTCCAGAAGTGAGAGAGACGCACCAACTAGCATAAGTTCTCTACTTCTCTCTCCTACTCTGACGTCCCCACCAGACTCTCTCACTAACACCTCAGACACTTGGTCCATACTCCAGAACCGCTCCCTCCCCCTCTCTCCCTCCGTATGCCAGGCCACGGAGCTTGAGAACTCTCTCTCTCCTCTTCCGCTTTCTATTTCTCTTTCCTCGCTCTCTGTTGCCACCACTAGAAGTACCGCATGGAGAGCCTCGATATCTCTCTTCGAGACAGAGGACAGCTCTTTCCGTAGAAGTGCCTTATTGTTGGCCAAGAGAGAGAGAGAAGTGCCATGGACTTGTCTCTCTCTCGCCAGCTCAGCGACTTCCACCGGGAAGCCCAGCCAAAGCAGCCACCGCGACACATCTTCGGCTGTCCAGCACGCAGGAGAAGGTTTGTCCCGCCAGCTTCCGTTCTCTTCTACTGTCTCTGCTGTCCTCTCGCTTTCCGCTTCCTCTTCTTCTTCATCGCCTAGCACTGAGAATGAGTGTCCTTTGTCTCTCTCTTGTTGATGAGAAGGAAGCACGGAGGAAGAGAGAGAGAAAGGAAGAAGTGCGATGGCTTGGAAAGCGGGGGCTGAAGGCTGAGCGATAATGGCAGGAGGCGGAGAGAGCCCTGCTGCTTGTGAGGCGGGAGAAGAGGAAGAGCAACCGAAGGGTCTCCTTGGGGCTGTGGAGACAAGGCTATCGCTTCTCTCCTCCTCTCGCTCCTCTCTCTCTCTGATATCCGTAATGGATCGCCTTTCCTCTTTCATCTCTTCGCTGTTGCTTCTCTCTCCTCCTCCTCCATCTTCCCCGTCTGCCATTGGAAGGCTCCAATTCATTCTACTCTTCGCCTTCCGCCATCACCTGAACAGCCTCTGGACCTCCAGTCTCCTCTTCTCTCGCTCTCCTGACTTTCCTGCCTCGGGCCCGGCGCCTCACGGGAGCATCACCCATAGCCAGAGGAGGATGAAGAAGAAGGAAGAGCTCTGGGCACTGCAGCTGCTTGCGCCCTTCCTTCTTTCCCTTTCCTCTGCCCTTCCTTCTCTCGCCTCAGTCACAGCCTTTGCTGGTCTTCTCGCTCTTCTTTCCCTTCTTGTCATCAGTCCTCCTTCCTCCACAAGAAGAAAACCCCAGAAAAGAGAGGGAGAGAGAGAGAGAGAGAGAGAGCGCGAGGGAGAGAGAGAGAGAGAAAGAGAGAGAACGACCCTGCTGTCTTTTTCCCCTGCTCAAGTCCAGGGGTAGGACAGGGAGTTGTAGAGCCGGTGACGGTAAGCGCACATCGCATAATACATTCAGTAACAACAACATCGGAAATAACGACACCGCAATACAGTGCAGAGAGGTCTTGGCTTGTGCGGTGCTGGAACAGTAGTTCCTCTCTAGTTCTATCTCTAACAAGTCGTACTTGTCCCCCCTCCTGTTGCCTTTCTCGGGTATCAAAAGCGGCATTTCTTTACTGTAGCAGTGCCTCTCAATGCCTGGCTCCTCTCATCCTCCTCCATCAGCTGAAGGTGCAGAGCTAATTTATCCAGGGAACTTTCTTACGACTGAGCCTTAGTAGTAAGTAACTAAAAAAGAATGATTCTA
>FLMG01004496.1:7775-18272 GCA_900088475.1 Hyphochytrium catenoides
AGAGAGAGAGAGAGAGAGAGAGAGATGAGAGAGAAAATAGAAATCTTTCTTATTATCGCCGAAACAGCATCTTTCTGTCCTTTCCTCTCATTTTTTTGCTGCTTCTGAGTGATGTGGTCGGACCACTCCAGCTCCTGGGGAGCATCTCAACTACCTCATAATTAACCAAAATTGCCTAGTACTAGTTTCTGGATAATTGGTACTAGTTTCGGGGACCAAATTTGGGATTGTATATTTATACTGTACAGTAGTACTCGTGCAACCTTTTTCGAGGTGAGGCCTTATCCAGTTTATTTAACTCTAGAGGGAGGATCACTCATAGATCTATTAATCGATTATTTGAAGGGTCTTCTTTTCAGTTATCGATGGAGCGCATCACCGTTCTCATTCTTACAGACCAAACGAAGCGGCGCCGCGCGCATCACCAGCAGCAGCCGCCACACCGCCAGTCGAAGACCGAGCACCAGCAGCAGCTGCACTCATCAGCCTAGTACATTGTCTCTCTCTATCCATCTCTCTATCTATTATCTATCTCTCATGTCAAGTCTTTAGCAAGTCTGATGTTGAGACAGTCTTCTTCAGCCCGATTATTGAAAGAACCCGCGAGGTAGGATTAACGGTATGTTCAGGAAGCCCGACCACCTGAGGTCGCAATGTCCGTGATCTTGTGGCTAAAATCCGATCAAGCGGAAGATTCTTATCTCTAACAAGAGTGCAGACAAATGTCGCCGCTTCCGTGTCCCGGATGACGTCAAAGGAGACCAAGGATGCAAGAGAAATGCAAGCGTAGGGGGCAATAACGGCTGCTTAGGCCGAAGCTCTAAAGGCGCTTGAAGCAAGCATGAAAGAGGTGCAACATTCCCGCGCCGAGCTGCCATCTACTTCTAAAGATGTCACCGGGAGCAGGGGAGGCTCGCAGAACAACAAACCAGAGAGATTGCGAAGACTCATCAAGGCGACGCGAAATCAGAATCATCAGCACCTTCCAGAGATTGTCAGCTCCGTACAGCACTCTGCCCGCCGCCTCTTCTCCCGCTATACTATCACGAATGACAAGGAGACGGCGAAGTATTTGCCATACAGCGAGGTCTCTTACCCTCGTCTGCAGCTTCGAGCCACAGGAAGTGGCGCTCTAGAGCTGAATAGCGAACAGAAGATGGGAGGCGCCAGTGCCTTGCAGAATATGTGGATGGTGGGTCTGGTAGACCATGAGACGCACAAGGCAGCAGCAACTCTGAAAGACTCCTTGGAACTGGGTCCGAAATCGGTAAGTGAGAGGGACGTACCGAAAGAGAGAGACAGAGATCGACAGAGACAGCGAGAGGGAGAGAGAAACAGCGAGAGAGAGACCAACAGAGAGGGAGAGAGACAGAAAGGGAGAGAGAGAAAGAGGGAGAGACTTGTCCCAAAAGAAGACAATACAGTGACACTCAGGCAGAGAAACTATTGTGGACGACAGAGCCAAGAGGAGCCAATGGAGGAAAAGAAAGCAGCAGACCATAAGCACTTGTAAGGGATAAGGGAGAGGGAATAAGGATGTGGACAGCCACAAAGCCATGACCATTAACAAATATGAAGCAGCAGGGAAGGCATCAGGCTATGTGCTGCTTACTGTCCCCAGAAGAAGAAGGAGAGAAAGACAAGAAAAAGAAAACAGAGAGAGAGAGAGAGAGAGAGTTCGTTTAGGAGGGAACTCCGAAAAAATATGACCACTATCTAGCTAACTTACCATGCGCCGCACGTCAGAAGGTTGGACCGGCTGAGGGCTGCGAGACAAAGGAGGTAGAAGGGTATACAAAGGGCCTTTCGGTGCAAGATAGAATGCGACTGAAGGAGCTGCAGGAAGCTTTAGACAGAAGGAAGAAGAAGGTAACAAACCGCTCGTTGGCTGCTAGGTCGTAACGCCGCCCACCAATGACTCTCTCTCTCTCTTTCTCTCCTTCTGTCTCTGCCCTCTTAAAGGTTGCACTCTCTCTTCCTGTCGCCCTGCATCCTCTCCACTCTTTTTTCCGTGCCCTCTCTTCATCTCACCCTCTCGCCGCCTCTCTTTTTCTATCATACTTCTTCCCTTGTCACAGTCTGTTCGCCATGACCCTTTTCAAGTATATCGTGCTGAGAATCAGAAGCTGCATAAGATGAGGAGAGACCTGAAGAAGAAGCCGAAAGCGTAAGAACACGTTGGGAGAAGGACCGTCGAGGGGAAAAGAAAAGGAGACAGTCCACATCTTTTGACCTCTCTTCCCTCGGGCAGAACCACGTCTTCCTAGGGCCCAATCGCTCCACATTCCTTCCTGTCTCTAGCTGTCTAATAACCCCCTCGTCGCTCTTTTTCTCCTTCGACCTTCTTTGACTCGTTGTGTTCGCTCTTTGTATTAGGCAAGTTCACTCCTCAGCAATGGAAGAGCTGGTCTTCCTGGATAGAAAGTATACGCGGGTAGGGAGTCGCCCAAAGTTAGGCAGCTAACTTCTTCCTCTGTCTCTCTTTCTCTCTCGTTCTCTCCTCCCGCTTCCCCTGTCCTTCATTCGACGTCTTTTGTGCTGTTCCACCTCTCTCCTCTTATAACAACTATGACCTTCTTCTCTTCGTAAGCTCTGACATCTTTTTCTTCTTTGTCTCTTCCACACTTCTCTTTCTCATTCAGGCGGCGACCATCATTCAACGTTTCTTCAAAATCTACAAGCATCGCTGCGAGCTGATCAAGAAGAAAGATCTCTCCCTTTACGCAATCTCGATACAGGTGACGTGGGCTTAAGCTTTCCTCTTCCCACCTGCTGGGCTGGCCCTTGTAGCTGTTTCTCCACAGTCCTAAGCCCCCTACCTAGCTAACATTTCTCTCTTGTTTCTCTCTTGGTTTGTCTCTTCACCTCTTGCTCTCCTGGAGTCTCGCTGTTTCTGTCCATATCGCTAGTTCCATCAAGGACCTTCATTTACTATCCCTTTGGACATCCTCCCCTTGATGTCTCATTCTTTGTGTGAAGGCTTGTAGGGTTCCGATCCCTTAATAGTCTGTCTTATCCCATTGAGTTTTGGTTTGGATATTCTTCTTCTTTTCGCTTTCTTCTGTTGACTCACGCTTTGTCTCCTTTTGCTTCTCTCTATACCACTCTCTCTCTCTCTCTATCTATCTATCTCTGGCTTCCTCTCCGGGCGTTGTTTTCTGTGGCCATCAGCGGATATGCCGCGGTTACTTGGTGCGGAAGCTCGTAAAGCTGTGGCACTATCACAGAACGATCTTGGTCACCCGGATCCAGGTAGGGCTACAGAGTGAGCCGAGCAAAATAGAGACGGGAAGTCGAGGGAAAGAGCAATAGGGACGGGCAGAGGGAGAGAGAGGAAAGTAGAGAGAGAAATTGGTGCTTCAGAATCTTTCCGCCTTGACTCTCTCGCCCACGATATATTTCCTTATCCTATCTTCTTTGATTATCCATGTTCTGGAGCTGAGCTTTCGTCTCTCTCACCCACTCTCTCTTCTGTCACCTCCGTTTCCCTACTCTTCTGTCTTCTCTCTCTTTGCATGGTTTCGAATCTCCGTGTCTCTGTCTCTGTCTCTCTGTCTCTCTCTCTCTCTCTCTCTCTCTCTCTCTCTCTCTCTCTCTCTGTGGCTCTGTCAACGTCTAGGCCGTGCTAAGAGGCCATCAATCGAGAAAAAGGTCCAAGAAATATATCAGGGACAACGATAGACGTGCCATCATTCTTCAGACGCTGTGGAGAGGGAGAAGGGCGAGACGCGTTGTTTGTCTTCTACGTCAAAACATTGCCTGTCTCCTAATTCAAACTACGTGGAGAGGATATAGAGGAAGGAAAGAGGGAAAGAGAAGAAAGAGAGACGCTCTCGTGGTCAGGATACAGAAGATTTTCAGAGGTGCACTTGTACGGATGCACTTCCCCTCCTGGAAGGAGGAGAGAGTCGGAGCAGCGATTGCCATACAGAGGATCGTACGAGGATATAGGGTAAGGGTACTCTCTCAGGATTTTCAGCTCTCTCTCTCTTGCTTTTTTCTCTCTCTCTCTCTCTCTCACTCTCTCTCTCTCCTCTCCTCTCCTTTCCACTTTATCTTGTCGGTGCTCTTGTCTCTCTTTTCACTTACTCTCTCAGTGACCGATCATCTTATGCTTGTCGAACTTCTGTCGTGTGTTGCTTGTAGGTCAAGCTACTGCGCGACCGCCTTCTCTATGAGAGAGAGACGCGGATGCGTGAGGAATGGATCGCTGTGCTCAAGGCTGAGATTTTATGGGCGACGGACAAGAGAGACTGGGTGATCAAACGGTTTCATAAGACTAACCTACGAGAAAAGTAGGTCCTGGTTACTCATCGTTTTATCTAGCAGTGGTCTTCCTCTCTCTCTGTCTCTTTTCTCCACGAGCCTCTTCCCTATCTCCTTTCTGTCTTGGCCTCTTCATCTCTCTCTTTGCTCCTGAATAGCCCATTACATTGCCTCGAAGCCCTTCTACGACACGTTGAGTCTGGCTCTCAACCTCCTAAGTATGAAATTCTTGGCACAGGGTAGAATCTCTAGAAGCTGAGGAGTACGAGAAGAGAGAGGAGATCTATTCCTTGGAGTACGACTATCTTGAACTCATCAAAGAGAGAGCGAGAGTATCCCCGCGGGCTATACAGCAGGGCTGGGTTCAGGAGCTGGACGCTAGCATATCCTTCCCAGCGTTTGCCCATAAGCAGCGACCTCCCTGGTCTACACTCTCCCACTTTCTCTCTCTGTGTCCTTTCCTTTCTCTCTCTTTCTCTCTCTCTCTCTCTTTTTCTCTCTTTCTCGCTCTCTCTCTCTCTCTGTCTCTCTCTCTCTCTGTCCCTCGTTCCCTCCCTCTCTCTGTCAGATCGCCCATTGAGAAACTTCTTAACTTCTTCTGCACATCAAAGATTATAGAGACAAGATTACTGCTGCCAAGGCCGAGTGTCTTTTCAAGCTTTGCTTCCGCCTCCGAAAGGCCGAGGAAGCACTGGAGAGATGGGAGAGAAGAATAGAGAAAGCTTCCTTAAGGATAGAAGAGCTAAAAAGATGGAGAGAGGAAGAGCTTGAAGAACTTTGGGCGGTAAGGAAGAGACGGCCGCGCGGAGAAAAGAAGAGGAGAGGAAAGAGAGAGTCTCTTCTCTCTGCCAGAAGTCTCTTTATCGCAAGCACGCCCTACCTTTAGATACTCACGCTACTTTTCTGTTGTCTCTCTCCCTCCCTCTTCTTCCCGGTCTTGTCTTCCACCGACGCCATTTGCGCTTCGAACCATAAAGAGGGAGGCTTACAGGCAAGGAAAGGCAGCCGTCGTTGAGCGGAAGAGGAGGATCGCTGATCAGAAGAGGAGATGGAAAGCGCAGCTTCTTACTTCGTCAGGTAGCACCCACATACATACTTCTCATAACGCATAATTTTCTTTCATGCTTCTCCTCCTCCCCTCTCCCACGTTCTTCCATCCAGTACTATGCCTCTCTTCTTTTTTTCTCTTTCTCTGTCCTCCCTTCGTTAGTTATTCTTTTGCCTTTCTCTCTCTGTTCTCCCTCTCCCTCTCTCTCCCGCCCGCTTTTCGGCTCTCTGACTCTCTCTTTATCTCCATTCCTCCTCTCTCTCTCAGTTCGTCCTCTTTATCTCTCCTCTCTCTCTCTCTTCTTTCCTCTGTCTCTCTCTCTGCACTCGTACTCTTTCTCTATCTTTTCTCTCTCTCTCGCTCGCTCTCTGTTACGCTCTTGCCGTGCGTTCTCTTCTTCTTTCTTCTCTGTGTCCGGGTTTCTACCTATGATATCGCCTTAAAATCTGTGATTTACCTCACCTGTGGGAGGTCTACTTCCGCTGACCCTCGAACCGTCTCGCGTTCTCTCTCTCTCCCCTCCCTTTGTCTCTCTCTCTCTCTCTCTCTCTCTCTCTCTCTTGTGTCCATGTCGCCAACTCTCTCTTCCAGGCAAGCCACGCAAGAAGCTCGCCCGGTCTTTCCTCTCTTCGGAAGACGACGCCTCCGCACTCTCTCTCTCTTCTTGCGCTAACTTAGCTCGGGTTAACCTTCTCGCCAAGCTTCACTTTCAGCCGAAACGAGGGAGAATCACAGGTCTTCCCATTGTTTCTGAGGAGGTTCTCTCCTCTCTTGAGGCAGCAGTGGAGAGTGTCGAGCTGCAGCAAGCGGTGAACCAGGTGGCGCAGTATGAAGCAGCACTGCAGCCTGTAATAGAGAAAGTGACAGGCACGATGCAGAGTGTGTTCAGTGGCAAAGACAAGGAAGCAATAGCTGCAAAAGAGACAGAAGGAAGCGATAGCAGAGAGCCTACTCCCCCGGTAGACGGAGGGCCCTCAGCTGGAAGAGTGGAGAGAGAACAAGAAAGAGAAGTTCCGGTCTATCGCTCTCAGGATGCCCTCAAACGTAGTGCCGCTATATTAGCGGACGAAGGGAAGCGAGGGCTACGGATTTCGATACCTAGAAGCTTACCCGCTGTCACTGAAGCAGAAGAAAGAGAAGAACTTGAAGACAAGATAGTGACAGAGTTAGCGGGCACCAGAGAGACAGAGAAGGACTCAGTTGTCATGCCAACAGCCACACAGTCCGCGGCAAGGCGTCCAACTCATGAAGAAGCTCTTAAATTTATAGAAAAGGGTCAGAGACAGGTTGCCGACGGCTTCAGTGAAGAAGAGAGAGGTGCTCCTTCGCTCTCAAAGCGGGAGCTGAAAGCTCTCACTGACGTTGCACAGACGCAAAAAGTTCGGCGGGCCATGCGGGCAACCTCTGTCCCTTGGGATCTTCTCTCTGAGCTCGAGGGAGAGAAAGAAAAGTTTCTAGCAGAAAAGGCTATGGGAAGATGGTAGTAGACCTCTGACTCTTTCTCTGATTATGACGAAGGATGGAGGCGAGGAAGGAGATGCTATAAGTCTAACGCTACGTTATTCCGTATATGGGAGGAGAGAGGGTGAAAGAGGAGCAGGAGAGAGCGAGAGAGGTAGATGGGGAGACAAACCAGAAAGATATACCCCTCAAAGAGAGAGAGAGAGAGAGAGAGAGAGAGAGAAGCGTTGGGGGAGCAGAGAGAGCGAGAGACACACACACAGAGAGAGAGAGAGAGAGACACACTGAAAGAGAGAGAGAGAGAGAGACGAAATAGAGGAAGGCTCGCAACGAGCCCAAATTATTTATTATATATCCACACAGACTGGTGTGCATCTATTCCATATCGTCCTCTCCCTCATCCTCCTCGTCCTCAGCGAGCTGCAACTCCTCCAGGGCCGCGATCTGCCTGGCCAGCGCCGAGGTCATGAAGGTCAAAAAGGCATAAGAAAACATCGCTAGAGAGGCCAGGACGACGGATATCTTCGTTCTGCGCCTCATTCTCTCCTCTGCTGCTGTCCTGGGCTCTTTTTGTTTCTCTTCCTGGGGAGAGTGAGTGGTAGAAGAAGATGTAGGAACTTTAGAGACAGCGCTTCGAGCAGGTGGGCGGTAGATCTTCCACTCTCCTACGTCTACGGCTGCAGACGACGCCATCACAGCGGCAGGAAGAAGGTTAAATTTGTTCTCTTCGTTCATCGTGTACGATGGCCTATCCGTCGCTCCTGTGTCTCTCCAAGCAGCCTCTTTCTCTCCGACTATTGCGGGAGAAGGGAAGAACTCTTTCTGCACCCGGAGAGTAAACTCTAAGAGGTTGGACGCATGAGAGCGCACGAGGGGCGCTAGATTGATATCGCTCAGCGCGTCCACTAAGTGGCCGAAGAGTGAAGCATCTAATGAGGTTGGCCTGTAGACAATGACACATAGAACAAGAGAGAGAGAGCGAGAGAGAACGAGGGAAGGAGAAGATACGAGGGAAAAAAAAGAGAGAGAAGGAGAGAGAGGATAAGAACTAATTAGAGCATGGAAAGAAAGATTCAAACTATTCGGGGGGAGAAAGAGGGCGAGAAGTGGCATCCTGGTATGATATGGAGAACATCTCCCTTCATAGTCAATGGTCAGGGGGACAAAGAAAGATGTACATTCCCTCCTGGAGAAATAAGAAGGAAGCTGGAGAGAGAGAGAGAGAAAGTGTGAAGTATGCTATTTTTTCTACCTGTCGCCGAAGCAAAACTTCTTCTCTCCTAACTTCTGACTCAGTGCCCGATAGGCGTCTTCTGCCTGCTGTCGGACCTGTTATAGGGCAAAAGATTGAAGAATGGGACAGTCAAGAAGAGAGAGAGAGAGAGAGAGAATGAGGAGGAGATGAAAAGGGAGCGGAACGGCTGGCAAAATCCGACTAAGTCAAAGACTGACAAGAAGGACGTCAATGAAAGAAGGCCAAGGAAGGACACTTCTCCGTCTTTTGGTCCCCTCTTCTGGGTCATTTTTGAGACACATTCTTCTCTCTCTTTCTCTCTCTTTCTCTCTTTCTCTCTCTCCCAACCTCTCGACAAAACTGATTCCTACCTCTTCTCCTGACTGCAAGTTCTTCTTGGTGAGCAGGCCCTTGAGTTCCTTCTGTCGGTAGCCAGGGAGGAAAGTGTTGAGGGGAAAAGGCAGCACCTGTGCCTCCGACGGCCGAGTCGTCTGCTCAAAGTTTTTCATGTCTACCCACCGGCTATAGAGCTACAGAGGGAAGAGAGACGACAGGAGAGACTAAGTAAGAGAGAACTGAAACAGGAGAAAGTGCGAGAGAGACATAGAGAAAGAGGAGAGAAAGGAGAAGGTGGGAACGCAAACTAAGGACATAGTGAAGGCGAGAAGACAAGAGAGAGAGGGCCAAAGAGAGAGAAAGCTAGATAGTGTCGTAAGGAGCGGATTTTTTCACTCCTTTCCTTCTTCCCGGTTCTGTGACTCCATCAGCTCTCTTCTCTCTCCTCGCCTAACTTTCTTCGCGTTCCCATCCTTGTCAACCATCTTCTCTTATCCTCCTTGAGGGCCACGGCTCTCAACAGCCTGTGAGTCGTGGTTCTAAACCTATTCCGCTTTCCCTTCCCCTTCCCTCTCTCCTCTCTCTCTTCCTCTCTCTCTCTCTGTCTCTCTTCCCTCCATTCTCGCATTCTGTCTTTATGTCTCTCTCTCCTTTATACTCGTTAGTTCTCGCTGCCTCCCTCTCTCTTGCTCTCTCTCTCTCTCTCTTGCTTCCTTTCTCACACTCTGCTTGTCGGTTTCTTTGTTATCCTCTCCGTACCAGTGCATCGGTCAGTGAAGTCTCTATCAGGGAGCGGAAGGCTGCCACATCGGCTCTTTCCGTGGCAGAAAGTTCCGAGTCTAGATCGTGATGGAACTGAAGGGGAGACATGGGGTGTCAGGAGAGAGGGCGAAAAGAGAGAGAGAGAGAGAGAGAAAGAGAAGAAAGAGAAACAGAGAGAGAGAGGAAGGGAGGGAAGGCAATGGCGAAGAAAAATCTGAGAGAAAGAAACCCTGAGAGAGAATAGTAGCAGAGAGAGAGAGAGAGAGTGACAGAGATCAAGAGAGAAAGGCAGAGAGAAGAGAAAAGTCGGAAGAGAGAGAAACAAAGGCAGACGAGGACAAGAGAGAGAAAGGAGAGAGAGAGAGAGACAAGAGAGGTAGGTTGTGCCTAGGTGCAGACGAAGAGCAAAAGAGCTTAATGTAGCTCGTGATCAGACTGACTGAGAACTTTTCGAAGCAGCGCAGGATGGAGACAGAGGAGAAAAGAATAATATTAGCAAAGGAGAAAACAAAGCCAGAGAGAGAGAGTTGGAAAGATGTTGAGGAGAGAGAAGAGACGTCAGTGAGGGAGCAGCCAATGACCAAGAAAAGGGAGACATAACGCCTTGAGGTGACGAAGAGAAACATAAGAGAAGAAGAGAGAGAAAGATCCAAAAGCGCAAAAGGATGGATTCGAGGATGGGAAGAGAGAAAGAGAGAGTTCACCTTCTGCATATGAGTGAGAATACTACCGGAAGGGACGAGAAAGAATCCATCGCGCAGCTGAGGAAGTGACCCTAGAAAGAGAGAAGAGAGAAAGGAAGAAAGATTAGTAAGGTATGAAGAGAACGAGGGTGAAAGAGGAAAGAAAGAGGAAAGAAGCATGGAGGAGAAGAATGATCTCAGAGATAAGCATCTTCTTTTGCACGACTTCTTTGGCAAAAAGACGAGAGGCGCTCATGTTTGGAAGAGAGAGAGAGAGAGGGAGAGGGAGAGAGCGCAGAGATAAACGCCGGCTGAATGTCCTCAGTCTGTTTAACGATCGCCTCTCCTTCCTGTCTTCTCATCTCTTGAAAATATCCCTCTCGACCTTTCTTTCTCTCTCTCTCTCTCTCTCTCTCTCTCTCTCTCTCTCTTTCTCTCTCTCTCTCTCTCTCTCCGCCCCTGTCTCTTGCCCACTCTATTGCCTCTTTTGGCTTCTTCCTTCACTCGTTTCTAATGTCTCTCTTGGCCGGACCTGAGGCGATGGACTCTGGGTACCTCCAGTTCTGTATGTGCAGCCTCAAACCCGAGAAGCGGGCATAAGCCTAACAGGGAAATATGAGTGAAGAGAGAAAGCATAAGAGAAAGAGGCCAAGGGAAAGAGAGAGAGAGAGAGAGAGAGAGAGAGAGAGAGGGAGAGAGAGAGAGAG
>FLMG01004503.1:0-24361 GCA_900088475.1 Hyphochytrium catenoides
TCTCGCGACGGCGGAGCTCGATGGTGTTGACATGGCTGCTAGTGGCTCAACTCCTCCCTCTCCTCCTTCTTCTCCGCTTCTCATTACTGAGGAAATTAACTATGATTCTTCCTTTACTGATGATGAGCAGGGAGCAGATCGAGTTGAGGTGGAAGAGCCTAAGGCTTCTTAGCTTTTCTTCTCTTTCTCTTTTTCTTCTTCACTTTCTTCTTCTCCTAGATTAGTTTTCATAATAAAGGCCACATCAACCTGAAAAAAATTTAAAAAAAAAAACAAAGAAGAAAGCGAGACGAACGAGAGAAAGCAAAGAGTACGAGACTGACACAGAAAAAGACTTGTCATTCGAGCAGACAACTTTGCTATAAAAAAACAGAACTATTCTTCAGTGTGATCGTGCCGCTAGCTCGTCCTCTTGGCCATCATGGGTCTCGGCTGGCAAAGACTCTGACTCTTCATAGCAACAGAATCTCCGCGATTCATGAAGAGAAAGCGCTACAGATTCTGAAGCGTGTTCCTTATCAGCTTATCAGCAGCTGGACCCCGCTCTAGCTTGCTTGGTGGAGCCTGATGATGATGATCATCATCTCGGCGCCACGCCCTCTTCTTCTTCTTCTTCTCCGTCTCCTGTCATGATCGTCCAAGAGTTCAACTACTATGATTCTTCTTCTCCTACTATCCGACATTGATGGTGGTGAAGGAGGAGGACAATGTACTGAGAAGAGTCCAGGACTCTGTAGCCCTTGCCTCCTCTTCAGTTCTCTTCTTCTTCTCCTCCTCAGTCTCCATCTTCTTCTTCTTCTTTTACTTCTTCTTAGTTAGCAAAAGTAGTAGTACCAGCTATTATCCCCTCTTCCTACTATAAAAATGGAGGAGAAGCAGCAAACCAGAAGAGGAGAAGGCAGCCAAAAGTAAGAGGAGAGACAACTTTTCTCACTACGAGACGAAGGCCCATTGATTGCTTGTAAAAATCTTCTCTATAATTTATAAAAGAAACCCAATGAATGCTTCTTTCTCCATGAAGATAATGAAGAAGATAGATTTGGAGCAGGAGGAGAGGAAGAAAGGAGCCGTGCAAGAAGAAGAAAGAGGGGACAGGGAAAGATTAGTAGGAAGGAAGAGCCTAGCAGCTTAAGAAGCACTTGTTTCTCTTCTTTCCTCCTTTCTTCTCTCTTTCTCTCTCTCTCTCTCTTCTCTCTCTCTCTCTTATCCTAGGAACCATCCGTACTCTCCGATGAGCATTCCCATGGTGGCTCCTGAGGAAATGCCAAAGAAGAGAGCGGTCACCATGATTGCACCAGCACTTTCTCTGTCTTCCAAAGTGCACAGACGCGGTGCTTTGCCCATAGTAACTGTACTAAGAAGTCCGTTGCTGAGACCGATAATGAAGTTCACCAGCAGCTGCCAGAAGACAGCGAAGCCCGTAGCAGAGCCAAAAATATAGATATCACTCTGCGGATGAGCAAAGAGAAGCGCAGGCAGAAGAAGAATGCGCGCCACGGAGAGAATGAAGCACAGCTTTAGAGAGAAGAAAGCGTAAGCTCTCTTTCCGCAGAAGACTCGGCCAAAGAAATCTCCATAGTTATAACTCGCAATGATACCAGGCGAACAGAACCACTTGAGCGCTACCGCGCCCATTGGAAAGAGGCCGTTGAAGCCCGAGCTGCAGCCAAAGCCAGGGAAGAGAGTGAGAGAGACAAAGAAAATAAGGAACTGAGAGATTGCTGGGAGAGGAATGATGTTGAAGATCCTGCCTAGCGTCTTAACTCTTTGGACAGGACCTTCCTTATCTGCGTGGTTAGCCAGCGTCGCCTTGTCATTCTCTGCCAGGTAGTAGGCGACAGAAGGGAGACGGATGAGCTTGAAATAGAGATAGACCGCGCTAAAGCAGACCAGGATGAGGACGGAGAAGAAGATGTAGAAGCTCTGCTTCGTGCTCTGTTTCTCCTGCGCCGTCCCACCGACAATCAGCCGAATGAGCGTCAACAGCGTGATGTTGATCACGCCGGAGGTGACATTTCCAATCTGCACAGCGTTTGTGAAGGCTTCGATCGGAAAAAGCGACGCGATCCCATAGAAGCACGACTCCGTCAGCGAGTTGGCGAAGCCGATGGAGCCAAAACAGAACAGAATGACCGTGGCGCCGGTCATCTCGCTCACTTCGATGAAGTCCTGAATCAGGATCACCAGCGCGGCCAGGACGAAGATCGAATAGCCGCTCACAATCCTCGTGGTCACACTGATCTTCTTGTCCAGGCCAAAGATTATTTGGACAACGTGTCCGACCACCATCGGCCAGCTCGTGACCAGCGTGGTCAGGTACTCGAACTTCACGTTAGGAAACCTTGCCTTGTAATAATCTTGCGCGGAGAGGCAGGAGTAGTACGCCCACAGGACGGAGCCGTTGAGAAACATGAGAGAGAGAAAGATGAACCGGTGACGCATCTCAAGGTCTCTCTCGATGTGCTCGGGCAGTTCTTCCTTGTCAGGGATGGAGATGATGGATCCTCCCTCTCCTTGACCCAGGAGCTTTGACTCACGCTCCGAGTGCTTGGAACTTCGGATGGCTGCCATTCTTCTCTCTTTCTCTTTCTTCTTTTAGAGCCTCTCTCTCTCTTCTCGCTTGGTAAGGAAATGTAGGGTTGCGATAATAAGAGAACGGAGCGAAGAACGTAATGATGGCGCTTTCTCTCTCTAGCTTCTCGCTTCTCCACTCTTCTCTAGCTAACCCCTAAGGAAACTGTACCATTGGCGCTGCGCAGGACAACCACCCGCGCCTAAGGAGAAGAAAGTTGGTGAATGGCTCTTCTCTCTCTCTCTCTCTCTCTCCCTCTCTCTTTCTTTCTCTGTCCCCTCAATCTGTGGTGAACATTACGAAGCTCTCCGCGTTTGCCTTGCCTTTGGGGTTCCATGCACGCTTTGTTTATCTCTTCCTCTATGTCAAGGCTTTCTACAATAGAATCTGTTCTTGCTAAAGAGGAAGAGAGAGGAGGAGAGAGAGAGAGAGAGAACCGACAAGGATAACAAGCAATAGAATTTTACTTCTATTATTACGTGGTAGTTCTCTTCTTCGTCTTCTATTCCCTTCTCCATAGAGTGAAGTATTGCCATCATCAGAAAGAGTTGATAGAGGAAGCAGAGATGAGGATCGCTTACAGAGGGAGAAAAAAGAGAAAGAAAGAAGAGACTTAGAGATAGTGTTATTACAATTGAGCAAAAATGGGGAGAGAGAGAGAGAGAGAGAGAGAGAGAGAGAGAGAGAGAAAGAGAGAAAGAGGTCAAGAGAGAGAAGGCTTCTGCAGCATCGTTTCAGTGCTTCTGATCTCTTAGGCCTGCACTCCTCAGCTCTCTCCTCCTCCATTTCTTTCCTCTGACTCTAGGTTGCAGCAGTCTTTTCTTCTTAACCCAGCAACCTTATTCTCTCTTCCAGCGCATTCTTCTCTCCTTCTAATCATCTTATCTCTCTCTCTCTCTCTCTCGCTCGCTCGCTCGCTCGCTCTCTCTCTCTCTTTCTCTCTTTCTCTCTCTTTCTCATCTCTCTCTTCACTCATATGTATAGCTATCTATCCTGTGTCTCTCTCTCTGTCTCGATCCCTACTTCTGCTCTTCTTCTTGCTTTATCCTCCCGTAACTCTCGCCAAATTTAGGTTGTGGCTGCTTTTATGTCTTCCGTGCGTCTCTTTTGCGCACTCTGTCTCTATCTACTTCTAAATGTTACTCTAATGACCCTGTCTCTCTTTTCAATCTGTCTAGATTCCTAAATAACACCCGAAACCAGTACAGAACTTAACAGCCTTGTAAAACGGTAGTCGTCGTCTGATTCCAAAACTAGCAAGTCTTTGCCGAAACTGATTCTTCTTTGATAGATCTTTATTTTGTACTTTATCAATGTTGGTACGTAGTAAATGCGGTGATTATCTTCGGTAACTAGGAGTGCCGACCCGCAGTCTCCTGTCTTTTATTCGGTGTTCCGCTCTTTTCTAGCATATCTTCGTCTCGCAATTTCGGTTATTATTATTATTCCTTTCTTTCTCTCTTTCTTTCGCCCACTGTCTTGTCTTTCTCCATGAATCCATCCATCTCTCTCTTTTCCACTCTGTCTCTAATCTGGTTCTCTTACCCTCTCTCTTTAAATCTATCGATCGATCGATCGCTATATCTATGTGTCTATCTCTTTCACTCTTCTCCGTCTCTATATCTCTCTCTACTGTCGACTACTTTATCTATCTCTTCCACTTGACACCTCTCTCTCTCTCTCTCTCTCTCTCTCTCTCTCTCTCTCTCTCTCACAGTCGCTCTTGTTTCTCCGTTGTCCTTGATCACTCTGTCTCTGACAGTAGTTGCAATCTTGCTCGGGCTTGTACACCATTCGTGTCTCTCTCTGTCCCTCTCTTCTTTGCGGTTCTGCTTCTCTTGGGTTCTTTTCTATGTCTTTGCCCTATCAACTCCCCTTTCCCTCGCCTCGATTTTCTCTTTCTCTCTCACTCATCCTCTCTTTGCTCTCTCTCTCTCCTTGCTCTTCTCAAGGCTGCTTCCTGATGATCTCTCCCACAGGGAAGAGGAAAGCAGAAGCATCCCTTCCTCGCCAAGAACAAAGCGTCATGATGCCCGTCTAAGACCCAGCGCCAGCAGAATCTCTTCAAACAAGCAGAATCATCCTTCCTACCGTACATTTTCCTCTCCCTTTCAATCTCTTTCGTTTCCCTCTCTCCTTCTGCTCCTGTGCACTGTACACTCTTTCCTCTCTCTCTCTCTCTCTCTCTCTTTCTCTCTTTCTCTCTCTCTCTCTCTGTCTTCCTTTATCACTTCATCACTCTATTCCGCGTCTTGGTCGCTCGCCCTCATCAGTCAAGAGAGCGAACACGAGAAGCGCGTCCCATCTTCGTTGGACCGTGGCGGGATAGAATGTCTCCGAGTTATCCTCCTTCTTCCTTTTGACGACAATGTCCCCCATTTCTTTCTCTTTCTCTCCCTTTTCTTCACGATCAAGGGAAAGAAATGCGGGACTTTTTCCTGAGAGCCACAACTGTGTGCATCGCCTCTTCCCCTGTCCTTGCCTGTCGTACAGAAGAGAACTAAGTATAAGGAGAGAAAGGTGGACCCCTCTGCGCAGCTGTTATTTCCTCCGTACGTTCCCATCAGCCTGGCCCATGTTACTCATGGACAGCAACAGAAGTCGTCAGAGTGACATCCAATCCTCCCTTCTCTCCCTTTGTCTCCCCTTCTTCTCTTTATTTGTTGCTGCCTCTTGGTGTCATATCTCTCTCTTTCGCTGTCTCTCTTTCTCTCTCTCTCTGTGTCTCTCTTTCCCTGCCAAGACCTCTTCCCCCATTCGTGTCTTCTGCCATCTTGTTGTCTCTCTGTATGTCTCCCCTCTCTTTCTCTCTTCCACCTCTCTCTCTCTCTCTCTCTCTCTCTCTCTCTCTCTCTCTCTCTCTCTCTCCTTCTCTCCTTCTCCCATTCTCTGCGGCCCTGATGAGCTCTTGACGCCTGATTTCTTCTAAAGAGAAAACGGACGAGGATGCCAGAAAGGTTGAACTCTGACCGCAACCTCTCTGAGTAGCCCGCACTCAGGAACCTGCTGCTCTTAGGAATGACTGACTATCAAGAAGAAGAGATAAACATCCTCCCGCAGCCAGCCCGCAGAGAACCAGACTGCATCCATAGACAAGCTCACCAGCCGATAGACAAGCTCACCAGCCGATAGAACAAGGTTTTTGCCTTGCCAGTGGTGGCTGCACCTGCTGTCTCCGTCATCCCTTGTCGCTTTAGTCTCTTGGACGAGTAGCAGAGGATCACACTTAGGGTTTGGCTTTAGTTAGGCTCACAGCGCTCTCCACTCGCCCTAGAAGCTGGCTCGTGACTGCTCATGAGATCACCTGGAGCTTGATCTCTGCTGAGGATCTCGGTGGCAGGGCATTAGAATGCTGACCTCATGGTGCTTCTCTCCTCCTGCCAGTAGGAGGATAGGGCTCCCAGAGGAAACAGGACTGGATATCGGCTTATCAGGAAGCTAAAAGAGGCTTTCTTTCCCTACGTTAGAATGGAAAGAGCAGCAGTCTTGAGAGCTCACTCGCCGAGAGGAACGGGCTTTATTAGACGACAGAGTAAGGAGTTAGGCGGAGACCTACTACTCGGTGAGGAGCTAGAGCCACTAATAAGGAAAGTACCTTCTTGATGCATTCAATGATGAACAGAAGTTCTCGGTTAGGGTGGCGTGAAGAGGCCGTCAAAGCCGCCCCTGATCGTTGTGAGAAGGGAAGCGCCTGAAGCTGCTACTGCAGCAGGCAGGAGACTCATGATCGTTGTCATCATCTCTCCCGTGCGAGATATCGCTGTGAGGAGTGAGCAGTCCAGTGCAATGTATGAGGTCAGACAAAGGGAACAGCCACCAGAAAGAATCCTGGCTGCTGAGACAAGCAGGAGGAAGCATCACCCGTGTCGAGGACAGACCCTACTTCCTTGAGGTTTGAAAATCAAATAGAAGAAGTAGCGAGCATCACGCTGTCTAGGGTTAGGGTTAGCGCTAGGGTTGCTCCGTACGGGAGGACAGCAAGCGCGCCTTGAAATAATGATTGCCTCTGGACCTCAAGCCGCTGGCATCGCAGCGGGAAAGAGCCCTTCCTTGACGTCTCAGGATCCTTGTTGGACAGTATCGTACACTTGGAGACGACAGGGAGGAGGAGGAACAACAACGGAGAAAGTCAGCCTAAAGCATGATGATTCTTCTCTCGGAGCTCGAAAGCCGCCTTCTTCCCTTCTCCTCCTCCTGCCTCCGATCCTCTCATCACTGATAAGAGTATCGTCACTATCCTTCCTACTATGGAGACGGCTCACGGAGTGCGAGAGGATGATGTTCAACCTTGACAAGTTCATAATTTCTTTAGCAGCACCGCAGCTTCTTCTTCTGCTTGTTGTTCCAAGGGACAAGACAAAGGAGAAAAGTAAGGCTGGACGGACCACCAGCAGAGAGGACAGCCCAGGCGCTGTGACGGGAAAGAGGGAAGGAACATCGTTTAGGGAAAGAAAGGTAGACGGGAACAGCAGTGATCTTCTCTTTCCCTCCGCGTGTCTCCTCTTTTCCTCCGTGTGCCTCTCTCTCTTTCGACGTGGAAGGTGGCTCACTTAGTCATTGCCTAATGACGGGGATGACGGCTTCAAGAATCAGCAAAGAAGAAAGAGAGAACAGTGCTCTGGAGGGAGAGAGAGAGAGAGAAGAAAGAGAACTCTCTGTTCGTCGATTTTGAGCGGACATGACCACCTGTGCTGTCTTCAAACCCCGCCGCATGCTAGTTTGCTCCTAGGTAATTTTTCAAAAGTGGAAAACATTTGTCGAGAAGAGGAGAGGGAGAAGAATGCTCTCTGCTGCTGCTTCTCTCCTTCCGTCTTTCCCTTCCCCCAGTGATAGCACCGTCTACGTCTCTCCTCTTTCTTCCGTCTTTTCCTTTACATAAAAGACCGTCCTCCGTCTCTTCTGCTTTCACGAAGTCTCTTTCTCTTTTCTCTTCTTCTTCGTGGGCTCATCAGCACTAGCTCACTAGCGGAAGAGAGGAAGTCTCCAGAAGAAAGAACAGCCGAAAGAGAGAAAGAACTAGTGGAGAGACAGACAAATCAATGGAAACATGTCTAACACAGGGAGAGAGAGAAAAAGAGAGAGAGAGAGAGGGGCAGATAGGAGTCTCACTCTACTCTCGGCTCTTCTGTCCCAAGCATTGGTGCCGGAAAGTAAGAGAAGGATAGGAGAAAGCAGCAGGCCATAGAGATTCTATAAAGTTATAGAGAGAGAGAGAGAGAGAGAGAGAAAGAAAGAGAAGATGGCTTCTCCCTCTCCCTCGCGCCCGACTTATGAAGGCGCCTGGGCAAAGAGAATGGGAAGAGATCGGCGGACTCAATTATCAAAAAGCCTATGCAACTTCTTACTCCCAGCCTCTTGCCATCACTCTCTTCTTTAGAGAGGTGAGAAAGAGAGAGAGCAACCTTTCTCTCTTGATCGCTCCCCAATCTCAGCTTTTGTTGCCCTTCCCGCTTGTCCCGAGTTTCCTTCTCATCTTTCACCTCGCCAACTCCTCTCTCTCTCTCTCTCTCTCTCTCTCTCTCTCTCTCTCTCTCGTTCTCTCTCTCTCTCTCTCTCTCTCTCCCCCTTTCCCTCTCCCTCTCTCTCTCGCTCTCTTCCGCAAGCATTCCATTTTATTGACCTCAAGGGGCTTAAAAGCCTCTCACTGAACTTATACCATCCTCTCTCAGTCAAGTCAATCATCAACGCGGTCAGACACTATCGAGCACGCCTTGTCACGCGAGGAAGAGATAGCAAAAAAACCTTGGACAGCTCTTCTTTGTCCGTTCTTTCTGTCCTGATCCTTTGACTCTAAGGCGTGCCTGGAGACCAGAGGCTGGGGTCACAGACCCACGAGGCTGGCACTTCCTCAGGCGCCGCTTCACTGGCCAGCGCCTTCGCAGCCAGACAATCCGTGCCTGTCGGACTGTCTCCGCCCACAAACGCCCAGCAGGACGTCGAAGGCACAATCGAGAGGACGTTGACGATCGTGCCGTAGAGAAGACAGAACGCCACGAAGGCAATCAGAAGCTGCGCCACGCGCGGGCTGCGTGTACTGCGCGCGAGAAGCTCTCTGCATTCTTTCCTTTGCGGAGGCAGCAGCGGCAAGAAGGCGAAGGACATGGGGTTGATGGCAGTCACGAGGAGCGTGAGATATGTGAATCGCCAGCGGACAGCCGTGGTGTCTCCATCGGCCCAGCACGGGTTCAGATAATGCACATCGACGTTGAACGGCCCGGCCAGCTGGCTGGAGATGGCGGAAGTGAAAGGCCCGATCATGTTGGAGCACGTGGTCACCAGCGCGTAGGTGATCGCCTCCAGACCTGGAGGCGCAACCTCGAGGATGCAGGTGAGGCCCACCATGTAGCTCCAGGAGACCACGAAGGTCGACGAGAGCATGGTGCACATGAGGAAGTAAGGGTTGCGCCGGACATCCCAGACCTGGAGGAAGTAGAGCTGATTGAAGAATGTGCTGAGCAGCGAGGTGATGATGATGAGATAGCGCCAGTTCGTGTTGAGGAAGTGATACTTCATCAGAGAGAGGCCGATGATCGTGATGACATCGGAAAAGACGTTGATCAGAGAGTTCTGCAGCGGCGTGAGCTTCCACCCAGTAATGATAAGACTGAGCCTGAGCTTGGTTCGTGATCCCGACGAAGAGACCGTTCAGAATGGTCCAGACGACGATCTGCCAGACAGCGCGGAGCTGCAGCGTCTCATAAAACTCTTTGGTCATAGGGACGGCCGGGCTCTTTCTCTTCTCTCAAGCGGAAGAAAAGAGGAAGAGGAAGGACCGTCAGCCCAAAGATTGTCCAGCCAAACTGAGGAATGGTCAGGCCCCATGTGAAGTCTCCGCCATACTCCTCGCTGTTGAAGGCAAACGCGGTCAGCAGCGCAGCCACAGCGCCAGACACTTCTCTGACGAGATAGACCGTCGTCTGCGCCTTTCCTCTCACGTCAATGTGCTCGTGATGGGCAATCCAGACCATGAAGCCGTCTGCAGCGCTGTGGCGGGGGGAGAGAGGCAGAAGCAAGGGAAAGTTAGGTGGGCTGGTGCGAGGCAGAGGGAAAGAGAGGATGTACGAAGAGAAGAGAGAGAAAGGGAGAGGGTGGCAGAATGGGAGAGAATGGGAGAGAAAGGGGGAGAGAAAAGGGGGAAAAGGGGGAAAAGGGGAGGGGGGGAGACAAAGAGAGGGGGGAGAGAGAGAGAGAAAGAAAGAAAAAGAGAGAGAGAGAGAGAGAAAGAGAGAGAGAGACAAGGATCATATAAGAAGAGCCAATAGAAAGTAGGGCAGAAAGGAACTTATACATTGGCGAACATGTAGCTGTGAGCCCGACAAGCGGCGGCGACGGCGGAGGACGATGCGTAGAGACAAGCCAAGATGAGGAGAGAAGAAACAGAAGTCGTTAGCCCCGGAGAGTCATCGTAACGGTCCGATCAGAGGGAGTAGAAGGACGAGAGAGAGAGAGAGAGAGAGGAAAAAGAAAAGAGAATTGAAAGAGTGCGAGTAAGAGAGAGTATGAGTAAGAGAGAGTGAGTAAGAGAGAGTAAGAGAGAGAGAGAGAGAGTAAGAGAGAGAGAGAGAGAGAGTGAGTAAGAGAGGGCGCAAGAGAGAGAGCGAAAGAGAGAGTGAGAGTGAGAGTGAGAGAGAGAGAGAGAGAGAGAGAGAGAGAGAAGAGAGAACAGGACACTTAAAGTGTCATCGTTTTAGCTGGCAATTGTCAGTGCTCTCACTCACGCGAAGTTGATAGCCGTCAGAGAAGCAGTGAACATTGCCACGGAAGGATTCTCTCCCATGCACGCGAACCCGATCAGAATGGCCTCAGTGAGCAGCCAGCCTCCAGCGATATAGTACTTCCTGCAATAGTAAGAAAGGACATGAGTCCCGGGCACCAAAGAGAGAGAGAGAGAGAGAGAGAGAGAGAGAGAGAGAGAAAGAGAGAGAGAGAGAAAGAGAGAAAGAGAGAGAGGAGAGAAAGAGAGACAACGGAGTGTAAAACTAACAGAAAAATGGAAACGAGAGAGAAGAGAGACAAGACCAGCCTTCCATTTTCCCTCTTTCTCTCTCTTCCTCTACTGATGTGGGCGAGGCATTCACCTTCGATAGCCAAAGAGAGGGAAACAGTCCGTGATAATGCCATAGAAGATCTTGTATGACCACCAAAGGTACGCGAGCGTCGAGGCGGCCGCAGAAGTTTGGTTCGAAGCTTTGTTTTTGATGACAACGACAGGATAAATGAGATTTCCCAGCGTGTTATTGAGGAAGCCAACGTTCGAATAGCTGCCCAAGATGCTGAGGTAGTCCAGGTGATAAAGGCGCGGATTGAGCCCATCCGTGGCAATGCTATAGATGTCATGCTTCTCCCTCTGCGGCGGCGGCTGTCCGTCCACAGAAGAGGAGATGAAGCTCTGTTTCTGACTGTCAGGAAGTCTCTTGGAGAAGCGCTTGCTGAGCTCTGAGCCACGGAGCTCGTCCTCTTGTCGGCTGGACGAGTCAGCCGTGTAGCGCCGCATGGCTCTCTCTTTGTCTTCCACGAGTGCTGACCTTAAAAAAGAAAGAGTCCTGGCCCTAGAGAAAGACGATCTATTTTTTTTTGGGCTCTGCTTGTTGCTCTGGCGGCTCTGGGAAGAGAAGAAGAGAGACTCAGAGACAATGAAGCTCTTCAGCTTGGGAAGGAGAGAGAAGCGTGGCCCGGCAGATGGGAAGAGCAGAAGCAAAGAGTGAACACGACTTCAGGCACTCTTCCCGCTCTTCGGAGCGCTGGACTGAAGACTGAGAAAGAAAGAATGAGGAGTCCTGGAGATGGGAGGAGGAAAGAGAGCAGTAGGAGGAGAGGAAAAAAGTTTGGTTGCATAGGCAGAGAGAGAGGAAGAGAGAGAGAGAAACAGAGACGAAGAGGAAGAAAGAAGAAAGGCCGCCTTTTCTGCTCCATAATAGCGAAGCAGGAGCAACCAAAGTGCTCTGGGAAGATGTCCATTAGAAGCACCATGTAGAACCGATAAATGCTGCTGCATGACGAACATCTCTTTCTCTCTCTCTCTCCCCTTTTCCTCCTCTCTTGACCTCTCTTTTGCTCTCTCTCTCTCTCTTTCCCTCACTTCTCCTTCGCTATCTCTCTCCCATACTTTCTCTCTTATTTTTGCGATGGTTCTTAAAAGAAGAGCTCTGTCCGCGGGTAAGAGAAGCATCACCAGCAGGAGGAGGTTGACCAAGAGGAAGAGAGAATGATGGAAGAGAGAGCGGACAGGGAGAGAAAGGCAAAGAGAACATTGAAAGCGAGGGCATAGAAGGAGAGAAAAAGAGATCATGAGAAAACAGAACGATCAGAATCTAGCGACGAAAGCAAAGAGAGCAAGAGCGATAGAAGTGAGCAAGCCAAAAGAACGAGGAGGAGAAGGAGGAGAAGAGGAGACGAGGAGAGAGAAGATGAACAAACTTGATGGGGATGACGCCCCTGCTATCACTTTCTTGAGAAGGTTAGTTCTTGCCTAGAAAGACAGGGAAGACAGAGTGCTGACGCTATCGCGGTCAATGCAGTGTAGGAGAGAAAGGAAAGCATGGAGAAGAAGAAAGGCAGGCCAATGATATGAAGGGGAATGGAGGAAGAGAGAGAAAGAGGATCTCTCTCCTCTGCCCCTTTGCGCTCCCGGGAGTCCTAGAGATACGGCTGTAGAAGAGGGCTTTACACTTCTTAGAAAGCAGGTCCTCTTCTCTCTTCTCTCTCTCTCCCTTCCGTTCACTCTTCGCTCTCTCAACTATTCCTCTTTTTCTTAATTATTCTCTTTCTGTTCTCTTCCCTCTGTCTCCTCTTTCCGTTCGGTCAAGAAGGTTCTTTAGAACGAGGCGTAGTATCCTGACATTTACTATAGACTCTTAAGTTAGTTTAGAACCATCTGCCCGGACTCCTTTTAGTAGACAGAGAGAGAAAAGAGAAAGAGAAAAAGACAACGAGAGAGAGAGAAAACAAGATAGAGATAGAAAAGGAAAGAAGGAAGCGGAAAGGAGTGAGTGAGAGGGAGGAGGGAGAGAGAGAAAGAGAGAGAGAGAGAAAGAAAGAGAGAGAAGCGAGAAAGGGAAGGACAGGGAGGAAGAAAGAGAGAGAAAGGGTTTGTGTCTGTGACAGCAGGTCTGACAACAATAAGAACTCTAGGAAAGCAACAGAGCTATCGCCTGGCATCTTCTTTTTCGCGGAAGGTTCTGACTCACCATCGTAGTAGCTCTACTGCGAGTAGCAATGGCCATGGGAGGACTCCGTAAAGACCTAGCAGAACTAGTAGTCAGTGACTGCCTCGAGAGAGGAGAGGGAGAGAGGAAGGAGACAGTCAGAGAGGAAATAGAGCGGAGAAGGCCAGACACGTACAAGTAGAACACAATCGCTAACTATCCAGCAAAAACAGGAAACAGAGTGATTAGATCTTGAGGGTCAGATGAAGAGAAGAGGGAAGAAACAAGCGCGCTGTCTGTCAATTGAGAAAAAGTAGACCTTAATGTTTGCTGGAGATGGAGAGAGAGAGAGAGAGAGAGAGAGAGAGAAAGAGAGAAAGAGGAAGAGAGAGAGAGAGAAAAGAGAGAGAGAATAAGAGAGAGAGACACAAGGAAAGAGAAAAAATGAGGGAGAGAGGTTGTACCCACGCAGTAACCCTAGGGACGTAGGGACACATAGAGAGAGAAAGAACTAATAAGGTTCTACCGTTCTACACTAGGGAGTAGGGTTAGGGTTAGGGTTAGGGTTAGCGTTTCGTTCTTAAAAAGTCTTCAAGAGATCGGTTTAAGTGGTTGTTTCTTTGGAAGCAATCCTCTAAGGAACTATCTCTTCTTCGAAAAGCTTTGAAGAAAGAAATTTCACAGGCACGTACGCTTTCCTGGCGAACGTGCATGGAAGAAATTGGCTCTGATCCTGATCCATCAAGCCGTCAACTTTGGAAACTCTCTCACAGCTTGATGAGCCCAAGGCAACCAACATGTTTCGATGTGGATGATGCCTTCCATCATTGCGGTAATCTTTACGCGAAGAGAGAACTTCCAAAAGAAGCTTTGTTAAGAGCAGAGCTTGATTCTTGGCTTTCTTCTACATCTGGCAATGGGACGGTGATGGAGCCTATTACTATGGAGGAGTTACAAGGATGTATCAAGACTTTGGCGAATAACAAAGCGGCGGGACCAGATATATTCCTGGGGAGGCTTTTAAAATTCTTTCTGGTATCACAGCGGAATGGTTACTCTTCGTTCTTAATGGATGTGTAGAGGTTAGTCACTGTCCAACCAACTGGAAAGTTGGTGTGATGACCTTCATTCATAAAAAGGGGGATAAAGGCGACTGTAAAAACTATCGTTCTATCACTCTCTTGAGCCATATGCGGAAACTCTTGGAGACCATCTTGTGGTTTAGACTACAGATCGGGCGGAGGAGGGTAACAATATTGCTCTCACACAAGCCGGTTTCCGGAAAAACCGCGGCTGTCCAGAGCAAGTGTTGGTCCTTCAACACGCTATGGATAAAGCAAGAACCGAAAAGAGAAACCTCTGGATCACTTTTCTGGATTTGAAGAACGCTTATGACTCTGTATCACACACGGGTCTCTTATACAAACTGATGAAGATAGGTCTACCGCCTACCTTTGTGAAGTTTGTGAGGAACTGGTTGAAAGATGCAAAAGGCATGTTCTTCAACGATAGAGTGACAAGAAGTTTCGCTATTCAAAGAGGGGTCCCACAAGGTTCTGTTCTTTCTCCTTTCTTATTCAACGTGTTTATTAACGACCTCGCTCCGGATGATTCAATTCATCGATTAGGCGTGGATTTGACTACGGAACACAGGATTGGATCTCTCCTCTATGCTGATGATACTAGTCTGATGGCTCATAACCGAGACAACGCACAAAAACAGGTGACACATATGGCGAAGTGGTGTGACAGATGGGGATTGGTTATTCATCCCGGAAAAACTGAGGTCATGTTACTCAAATATGGCCGAAAGGAGAATTTTTCCCCTCTCTTCTTGGAGGAAGCTACAACTCTCAACTTCTGTGAACGCTTTCGCTATCTAGGAGTTACCCTGGGTGCACGGCTTAAAACAACTGGAACTGGTTCTTTAGAGAAAGCGGAGAAGAAATGGCAAAGCCTGGTAGCGCTCTTTGCAAAATACTGTCATCTGACTGCAGAGGGACAAAGTCGGCTTTATACCGCTATTTTACGCCCTACTATCCTCTATGGTACTCAACTCTTTCCTTTAAGGAGTAACGCGGAGAAGTTTCAGAAGAAAGTAGCCAGACGGATATGTGGAGCCTTCCAAATACGGAGACCAGAAAGGTGTACGAGGTTCTCGGTTGGTGGAGATTAGAGGCACACGCTGATAAATCCTGCTTGTACTTTGCACAACGGGCCATCAACTCGCCCTATAAACTGGCTCGTGACTGCGCTAGAGATCAATTGGAGCTTGGACTCTCTTGGGGGTCTCGAGTGCAAACACTATGCTTGTCTTATGGTATTTCTCTCCAACAATTAGAGGATGTTTCTGACCAGAAAGATCGGGAGTCGGCTTATGAGGATTTTAAAGGCGCTTTACTCTCTGCTTTGGAACGTAAAGAGCTTGAATATCGTCATGAAGACCAACCTCTGGAGGGAGCTGTTCTCCATCAAAAGGAGCACGCTTCCCTACTCTTACGGTGTGGAGGTAATTTGGTTCGTTTCGGATTTCATGTGGTTATAAACCGATATAACCCACGTGATGTTGGAGATCTACCTAGCCATCTTTGCGGCAAAGCCTGGGACACCCCTCAACACCTTATATTTGAATGTCACGGAAGAAAATCGACAGTAAAAGAACTCTCAACTCTCCAACAGAAACTTGTTGGTATATGGACACGCCTCCCAGCCGTGCAGCTGGATTGCACTATGGCAGGTCTTAAAGCTTTCTTCTGGAGGAGTTAGATTCCGTCGATCTCCCATTGTAAGAGACTTCTTAAAAGTCTTACAGGAGATATATCATCTCCGTGCAAAACATCGTAAGTAGACAGACTAACGGGACAAACCAAGTAAAAAGTAGGCGCATACCTATGTAAGGTACAGCCATTTTAGGGCAACTACTAAGCTCTTGTCTTTCTTAAAAAATAAACAGTACTTGTAGTTCACGGTTAGGGTTAAGGTTAGGGTTAGGGTTAGGGTTAGATGTAGTTCTAATAAGCGAGAGAGAGCCGGTCCCTAGGAACACTGTTTGTCTTTTTTAATTCGACATGCGGTTAGCGGCTACTCTTGGTAAGTGTAGTGAAGGCCTTCATAGGTAATTTCATGCCTTCTCTCCTTTTTGCCGAATCTTTTGCTGTCCGTTAGCGGGTGGCTGTGGCGCCCACATCCGTCCAAGGCTGATGATAGGTCATCAGTCGCTTCCGGAAAGGGGAAGCTGGTGCTCTTCACTTCTGAATTCTGAAGCGTTTATTTATGATTTATGGTAAGCGGCTCTGATGATGGACGCGGAGTGGGATGAGGGATGAGTCCAACGCGGACCAACGAAGAAAGAAGCATCCTCAACGTATCCGAGGAGGCCGGCGGCCAAGGGGCTGGTGGCGGACTCGATGGCACGAACAGTAACAATGGAGAAAAGGAGAGGCGCGGCGCTCAATGGCGGCTGCTCCCTCTTCTTATCATCGGCCGTTTCTTCCTCCTTAGAAAGGAAGTGAGCGAAAAAGAAGTGTCTGTTCCTTGACACTGCTCCTGCTGCACGGTAGCCTGCTGCCTCCTGGTGGTCGTCCCTCTCCTCCTACTACTCCCTCCCCTTTTCTAAGACATCGCTCAAAGCGGTGAAGCTGCTACCATCACTCTTCGTTTTCATCAGTGCATTAGATAGGGAAGAAGGACGTCACGGCTAGTAGTAGATGATTCAGCTACTTTATAGAGAAAACCTGGCTCCATTCTTTCTTCCCGCTGCTGCCCAATAATAAAGAAGACAGTAAATACCGTCGGCTTTCGCTGGTGGCCGACAGCCATGACGCCGTCGTCGTCCTCCTACCACCAGCAGGCCAATCTTCCTAAGTGCAGGCGAACAAGACGAGAGTATTGCTATCTAAGGGAATAAGCACTCAGCAGTCAACACCAGAGAGAAGGAGGAACAGGAGAGGGCTTTCTAGTAATGACGCTTGTGGCCGATAATTTGAGCCACCTTCTCCTCCCTCCTCCTTCTGCTCCCTCATCATCTCATCACCATCTTCGACCCATAGCATCATCGCTCCCCGTCCCTCTTTTAGAGGTTTCTCTCTTTTTCCTCTTCTATCTCTCAGACCTCTATTGTTGCTGCTACCCATCATCATGGCTGCAGAGCACGTGATGGGTAATAATAACGGGAAGGAGAGGATGGAGGAAGGTTAGTAAGGCTGAACATCAGCAGGAGGGAGGAGGCCAAAATCCAAGGATAACAAGCGACAACGATGGATTGAGGGAGCTTTCCTCGAGTAAGGTGATTGTCTCCAGGAAAGGAGAGACCAGGCATCTTCCGGTTGTCATCTCCACAATCTTCTTTTCTTCTTCAATCCGTCTTACTTTCTTACCAGTGTCCCTCTCTTCTCTTTATCCATTATAAAGAAGGCAGTGAAGGCTCTAAAGGCGGAGGCCGTCCGCGATATGGGAGAGACTTTGAAGAAAGGAGGGAGAGGAGGCGGTACTAGAGGCTCAATAGAATTATGACAGGAGCAAGAAAGCAAGCAGCAACATTGCCCGTAGTTATCCTTCAACGGGCGACTCACAAGGTGGGGAAGAGCACACACTAGGAGCAGCAGCAGCCTCAGGAGCCTTCTTAGCGGCCAATGGTGTCGTCTTCTCTATAGGAAAGGATTATAAGTATAAAGAGCGAGACAGTGAACTCTGAGCGGAGAAGACTAGCGAGAAAACTAATGAGAGAGGAAAGGATAGTGATGTGAGCAGGGAACGGAAGACGAAAACGAGTGCCCGCTCCTGGGAGAAGGGAGAAAACGAGACGATAGAACTTTATCATGGCGGGCGAGTAATACGAAAGACCAATGATAGGCAAGATAGAGAGAGGAAGGGAGGCTGAAGCAATGGATCCTAAGCGATCGTGGAACAACAAACAAAGAGAGAAGAGGGAGCGGGACAGAGAGAGAGAGAGAAAGAGAGAGAGAGAGAGAGAGAGAGAGACAGAGAGAGAGAGAGAGACAGAGAGAGACAGAGAGAGACAGAGAGAGAGAGAGAGGCCCAAACGAACGGAAAGTCTGTTCTGGAGAAAGAAAGAGTTTGTAACGGTCTTCGGTCCTGTCATCTCCTTCCCTCCATATTTAACATCTTTTTTTTACACTTCGTCCCTAATCCCTGTCAATTGACTAGATAACCAACAGGACACACGTCGTACTTAATTAAGTGTTTGTGCCAGTACTTGGCCAAGTATCCAGGGGGGAAGGCAAGAAGCATGAAGACTGCATCGCATAAGTACGATACACCAATCGTGACGATACTTACCATTGACAAGATACTTGACAATGTGGAAGATGGTTGCCTAAGCGTTTCATGTAAGATATTAGGAGGTGGGACCACCCAACCAACGTGACGACGAAGCGGCTGAGCTCTTCTCTCTCTCCCTCTCTCTCTCCTTCCTCTCTCCTCTCCCTCTCTCTCTCTCATCTCCTTCCTCTCTCTCTCCGTCTCTCCTTCTCTCTCTCTCTCTCTCCATCTATCTATCTCTCTGTCTCTCGTCCCTTTGCTTTGCTCTGCTCCTTTTCGGTTATTTTTATCCGCCCGTCATGCTCTGCAGAGTTCTCCCATCTCTGTACAGTATCTAATCGCTCTGATGACTCCTCATCTCTCCCACTTTTTGACCTGACTTAGCCTGCTGATCACTGCCGTTCGCCCTCTCCTTTTGGTCAGTTCTTCCTATGATTTGTTAGCAGCTTCTCTCTCTTCCCACGTGCGCCGTCTTCTTCTCTTCTTCCTCCCCCATCGTTCTGGATATTTGGAACTTTCTCGCCCAGTCCTCCTCAGCCTTCCCTCTCCAAATGCATAACTGCCGTTTGGAGAGAGAGAGAACTCAGCCGCTAGTGAGAAAGGTTAAAAACCAACCAAAAGCTACAGCAATCTGTTGCTGGCTGAAAAGAAGAGAGAGTGAGAGAGAAAAGAACGAGAAAGAGAAAGCGGAAAGAAGGCAGGAGAGAGATAGGGATGGAGAGAGAAGAGAGAGGATAGATAAATAGGAGGATGGGAAGTTAAAGAAGCGTCGCCTATAGAGAGGCATGCAACTCCGGGTCCGAAGCAGACAATGCACCAGAAAGAAGAGAGAAGAGAGACACACAAGAGAAGAGGCAACACAGAAAGAGGGAATAAGAAAGACATTAAAGCCTGTGAGATAGGATTCTACCAGTCAAGAGTAGAGGGACATTTTAAGGAAGTAGTAGATATACTGGGAAACAAAGAGAGAGAGAGAGTTGGAAAACAGAGAAAGGAGAGAGAAAAAAAGACACGCCTGCTTGACTTCCTTTCGCATCTTGTTTCTGTAGCGGATATGGTGAGCGATTTGCCGGCTCCTTCTCTTACTAAGCCCTACGTTCTACTCTCTCTCTCTCCTTTGTTGTCTCCTCTCTCTCTCTCTCCCCTCTTGGCTTGCATATAAGTGTTGCTGCTGCGTCACACTCTCACTCGAGGCGTTGGCTCCAGATTGCCTTACCATCAGTCTTCCTCCTCCCAGGTTTCTCTCTCTCTCCCTTCCCCACTTTTCTCGTCGCTCCAATTCTTCTCCATTTTATCTCTCTCGTCTCTTCTTCGCCAGCCCATCAGGTCCGGCAGCCGCAGATATCACTAGCGGAAGACAAGTGGTCTTCGAAAGAGAGAGAGAGAGCTAGTAAAAGAGAGAGACAAAGTATAAAGAAACACAGAGAGAGTGACGCAGATAGAGGCACAGACTCCGTAAAGCTCACATAGATTACTCGGAACGGACAGTCTCTCCGCTCTATTTTTCCCAAGCATTGGCGCCAGAAACTAAGAGAAAGACAGGAGAAAGAAGCAGGCTACAGAGAGTCTATCCAGTGAGAGAGAGAGAGAGAGAGAGAAGATGGCTTCTCCCTCTCCCTCGCGCCCGACTTATGAAGGCGCCTGGGCGAAGAGAATGGAAGAGATCGGCGGGCTGGGCTATCAAAAAGCTTACGCAACTTCTTACTCCCAGCCTCTTACCATCACACTCTTCTTTATACAGGTCAAAAGAGAGAATTTGTCTCTCATTCTCTCTCTCTGTTTCTCTCTGATTCTTCCCCTCTGATCCTTTAAGCTTACCCCATGGTCTCTTCTTCCGTTGCGTATCTCTCTCCTTTGTTTCTTCGCAGCTTAAATGTATCCTTTACAATGCAAAGACAGTCTTCTCTCTCTCTTGTCCGCGTTTCCCTTCTCTCTTCCTTCCTTTTCTCACACTCCCGCCTCTTCACCTTTCTTGTCTCCCTCATGTCCCGTAAACCCCCCCCCCCCCTCTCTCTCTCACTCTTCTCTCCCGCTCTCTATCTACTCTTTTGTCTTTTGCTCTTTCTTTCTCTTCCATGTCCTTTCTTCCCTCTATTCCTATCTCTCTCTTATTACTTTCCTCTATCTCCCTTCCTCTCTACCCTTTCCTTTCTGGCCATCATCGGGGGTCTGTTCTTCTCACCATCTCTCTCTTTCTCTCTCTCTCTCTCTCTCTCTCTCTTTCTCTCTACCTCTCTCTCTCTCTCTATCCCCACAGGTAATCTCTGCAATCACGATCATCGCTCTGATGTTCCGCCGGCGGCACTTCTTCCCTTTGAACGTGGCGCCGTTCTGGCTGCAGGCGGGCGGGCTGATCGGGACCGCGACGACCATGTTAGCCACGACGCACTTCGAAGCCCTGGAGTTGCGTGGGAACTGTATCATGTGGTGGCTGGTGTATCCCATCTTCGGCTGGTTCCCCTTCGTCACCTCCATGTTCCTCATCCTCTGGAATGTGCAGGTGAGATGACGGGGAGAAGCGAGAGAGAAAGAGAGGGAGAGAGAGAGAGAGAGAGACTAAGAAAAGTGCTGGAGGAGTCTATTCGCCAACAGGGAAAAAGGAGAGAGAGAGAGAGAGAGAAAGAGCATATGAAGGGAAGTGTTGCCAAGGAAGAAATCAGCAAGAAGAAGAAAAGAACTACCAAGAGCCAGTGTGAAGGACGAGAGGGGGAGGGGATTAGAAAAAGAGGAGGCAGGGCGTAGGAGAGAGTCATGATCTTCATCATTTCTCTCCGCTTAGGGAGATCTCTCTGTTCTCCTCATCAGTCGTCCCGCTCACAAGGGATCTTCCTGCTCTCTAAAGTTTGTCTTTCTTAACATCTCTCTTTCACTCTTTTTCACTCTCCCTTTCTCTCTCTCTTTTTCTTCCATTTTCTCTCTTTCACTCACTCTCTCTCTCTCTCTCCCTCTCTCTAGGTATCCTATGCTCTGCAGCTGATCCGCGTGAATCAGAAGAAAGGCTACCGAAAAATCTACATCTGGTCCTCTCGGCCGCGGGTCCTTTATTATCAATATTTCACCGTCGGCGCCCTCCTCACTCTCCCGCAGATGCTTCTCTTCTATCTCGACACCCGCATGCCAGGCTTTGATGACATCTCCTGCAGACCTAACTGGGAGCCAGCGGTGAGACAGAGGGAGGGAGAGAGAAGTCTCCACAGGGAGGAGAGAGCCTCTGAAAGGGAGAGAGACAAAGGAGAGACCCTGACTGACGTAATGAGAGAGAGAAAGTAAGGGAAGAAAAATGTGTAGAGATGGCAAAGTATAGAATGGAAGATCGCAGGCGAGAGATTGCGAGATAAAAAGGCAAGAGCGGACCGAATAAAGGAAGAAAAGAGAGAGCGACAGACTGACAGACAGACAGAAAGAGAGAGAAAAAACTATAAAGAAGGAGAAAAAGGGGAAGTGGGCGAAGAGTGGGAACTGATGACGATATAGCAAAAAGATAGAGGATGCAGGCAAAGAAAGAGAAAGAGATCCTCTGAAATTAGAGGAGAGGCTCTACCTTGAACCCTTACTGTCCCGAAAAGTGTACTCACATAGCGACCTCCGCTGTCTGTTATGTCTCTCTCTCCCTCTTAATCATTTTTTTCTCTCTCTCTCCCTGTCTCTCTCGCTCTCTGTCTCGCTCGCTCTCTCTCTCTCTCTTTGCCACGGTGCAGGCGGCTTTTTTCTTCGGTCAGCCCTTCGCCGCTGCTATCTTTGTGATGTATCTCGGGGTCCGGATGCGCCACGTCCAGGAAGAGTTCCAACTGACCAGAAACTTTGCGAAGATGGCGCTCGTCTTCTTCTGTCTCCCGATCCCGCTGCGGATGGTTCACACCATGTTCGAGCAACACATTCCCCTCGAGACCCTCAAGCACACCAAGGCGGTAAGAGACAGACAGACAGACAGACAGACAGAGAAAGAGAGGGCTCTCTCTCTTCTCCTTCCTATCCTTTCCTTCTTCTTTCTTTTCCAACAGTTTTCTCGTTCGCGCCTTGTTCTTCCTGGCTTTAACGTCATTCTCCGATTCCTCTCCCGCTACCGAAACCTGACTTCTCTTTTTCGCTTTCGCTCTTTCCGCTCTGTCTCTTACGCTGTTCCCTCCGTACCCTCTCCCTCCGTGCCATTTCCCTCTCTCCTCTCTCTCTCTTTCTCTCTCTCTCTTTCTCTCTCTCTCTTTCTCTCTCTCTCTTTCTCTTTTTCTCCTCTCCATCGCAGGTGGAAGTCATCTTCTGGTTCATAGCGCTGATGGGCTATCTTTACTTCACGGGCTACTCCTCCTGGCGTCTCTCTTATGATAAAGAACTTAGAGCGAAGTCTTCCCGCCGCACCTCCGCGGCAACGATCACGCCGCTGAAGGAGAGAGAGGGAGAGAACCAAAGAGTGAAGATTGACTCGTCCAGCAAACTGAAGGAACTTCTCTCTGATAGTCAGATTAGAGAGCCCTTCGGGAAGTACTGCACACGCGAGTTCTGTGTGGAGAACGTGCTCTTTCTTGACGCTCTCTTCTCTCTCAGGGCCATTCTGCAGGGAGAGGAGAGAGAGGAAAAGAAGGAAGAGAGAGAGAAGGTCTTGAAGTCTCTCCGGGTGGATTTCTTCGAGAACGGAAGCTTGAATGAGATCAACGTCTCGATGGCGCTCAGGCAGAAGACGAGAGATGCGCTGGGGAGATGGGCGGGGGCTGTGAGTGGAGGAGAGAGAGAGACGGAGAAACAGAGAGAGAAAGAGGCGGATGACCTGCTGCTGCAGTGCGAGAGAGAGGTGCTGAAGATGCTTTTAGCTCCCTTCAATCGCTTCCTCGAGAAAGACACGGTGGTGTATGAGATCGTGGTCTCCTCTCCTATCATTGTACTGAACGGAGACGGAAACAGGAAAGACTCAGCGCTGCACTGAAGGAAGGATGAAGAGGAGAGACGTTGAGAGCCAGCTTCAAGAGAAGATGAAGAGGAGGAGCATGAACTCTTCCTTGAAACATAAGAGGCAATAGGAGTGGAAGAGGGAGGGAGAAGGGGAAGTGAGAGAGAGAGGAAGAGAGCAGCAGAGGTATTCTAGAAGGAGAGAGCAGCTCCCTTAGATGACTCAAATTTATTGACTTTAGATCGCATGAGAACCTTAGCGCCTCCATGCTTCCCTCGTCTCTGTCTTCCTCTGTCTGTCTCTCTCTCTGTCTCTCGTCCGCTTCTGTGCATGAGAGCTCTGAAGTCTCTCTCTTCTGTCCGCAATCTATGACCTTCTTACTGAGCATCCGCCGAACGGAGTTTCTCTTCTTCACCAACAGGAGAAACGAGGCTGATAAAACATGAGACGAAGCCTGGCTAGAAGAGATATTGCAAATATGTAGCAACAGACGAGGAGACAACGATTGAGCAAGAGCGAAAGAGGGTGAGAGAGAGAGAAAGAAGAAAAGACGCTCGAACCAACATTCCTCAAGGGAAGAGGAGGTGGCTCTTTCTCCCTCCTCTCTCTCTCTTCCTCTCTCCTCCGACACAATCACCAGACCTTCTTCATCTTGTACTCGTCCCGCCTTTCCCACCGCCCCAATTGCCGTCTGATGGACAGAGCAAAGGAGCGAGCGAACACTCTTTCTCTGGCCCTCAGGTCTGTCCGATGCTCGGGCCGTAGCGCGGAGTCTCTCAGGGAAAAAAATTATTGCAGGAGAAAGACTGCCTTCCCTTGTTTGTGGCACAGAAAGTTCATCTTTCAGATCTTATCCCTCCAGCCCCCTGACAGATAGTTCTACCGTTCTACCACACTCTGTCTCACCGCTCCACAACGTTCGTTACGCCCATTCCATGTCTTCCTCTCCCTTTCTTTTCTCTCTCTCTCTCTCTCTCTCTCTGTGTCTCTGTCTCTGTCTCTCTCTCTGTCTCTGTCCCTTTCTCTCCCTATTTCTCTCTGTCTCTGTCTCTGTCCCTTTCCCTCTCTATTTCTCTCTGTCTCTCTCTGTTTCTGTCTCTCTCTCTCTCTCTCACTCTCCCTTGTAGGCTGCACTCAGGGCGGCTCCTGATTGGTGCGAAGCTCACGCTGGTGACCATAGATCTACCCAATCATCAGGAGACTAAGAATATTCTCGCCAATGGCAGGCCACCAACCGAAGATAAAACATCCAATGGCAGTAGGCCCTGGTCTCATGCAGAACGCCGATAACCACCTCTTTATCGTCAATAATACCGCATATCATCAATCTATTTAGTATATGGCTACGCTCAGAGGATAGTAGATGATGGTGATGCCCAAGATGCCAAGAGAAGGAGGAGGAGGGAGGAGGAGGGACTGTCCACCATCTTCAACACGCGATTGCTGTATCTACACCCGCCCCGCGCCTCAAAGGAAACACTTTCT
>FLMG01004506.1:0-25262 GCA_900088475.1 Hyphochytrium catenoides
CTGGGGGCAGCTCTAGGGGCTCCTGGCCGTTTGGGTTCCGCTAACTTTATGTGCAGAGGAAAAGTAGAGGAGTTTTGAATCCTCTAAATTTGGCGGGAGGCGCAATGATTTTTTACTCCTACAGTACAAGCCTATTCCATACATTTATTTAGCTCTCGTACAGTTGTATGAAGGACTGTGCTGCCCACTTTGTAGTTCGTTCATCGGCAACCTGTTTCATCATATGTACAGTTTGACAGTAAATACTACAACTACACGATTAGTCATGGGTTATCATTTGCAGAGGTTAGGTTATCATAGGAATAACTGAAGGTCGATCCCTCTGTTTTTGGTACGAGATCAGCATCTTGTGTTCTTTCAACTGGAGGATGGGGGGATCTTTGGCTTTTGGTGTAGAACTAAAGGTGTATTTAGGTAGAACTCAAGGAGAACTGATCTCCCTCTCAAGTCCCTCGAGGTTCTTTACTCTGTACTATACAGTTCAGTGTCGTACTTCTGTAGTTGCCTCCGGTTCTCATCCATGATTTGGAATACGTAATGCAAGAACAAGGAAATGATCGACAGTACCCAGTACTGTACAGGTTTAGAGAATCCAAGATACTGTACTCGTAGAACCATCAAGGAGAGGAGAGAGGTGAGCAAGGGAAGAGAGAGTGTGAAGGCTTATGTTCTTCGCCAAGATCTCTATATTCGCAGCTGTATGTGCACGGATCTCAGCAGCAGCTTGCTTTACAGGACCTCTTTATAAAGAGAATGGGGAGGACAGCAATCCGACAGCCCACAAGTAGTCGTGGAGTCTCTTCAGTTGAAGGAAAGTCATTGGGCCGGTGATGAGAAACCCTAGTGATCGGCTGCCATAGACTGTTATCGACCAATCAAGGGCTACCTTCACTTTTACTTTAACCACGAACGTTGCAACTACTTGCTCAAGCAATCCTGTAGACAGCCATAGCCCTGAACCACCACCATTGACGGAATATCCCATTAGATTCACTCCCGATGTTGCTCCTAAACTGGCTACTGTTGGGCCTGCTGACGGCCGAAGGCGTCATATGTGTCATTCTCATATTGCCGTTTGGAGGCGTCACAATCAAAAACACTATCCAGGCCCTTGATGATGCCCTTCGCCCAGTTCGCGTATATATCAACACAGTTCGGTAAGTAGATTCTCCTTGCGATTGCCCAATATCATCCTAAGGTTTCACTCACGATCTACTGAACCGTGCCACACCCCATCCCATTCGTATAGGAATGTTCTCCTTGCGATGATTGTCCTGGTCTTTGCAAGTAAGAGGACTGGTATTGCCCAACCTGCATTCACCTAGAATAACATATCTCTCTCAGGCAATTTACAGACTACATGGAAGTTCACCTATGGTGACGACGGGAGTTCAGCTCTAAGCGACGGAATGAGGCTACGTTTATTGCTTTCACAACGAGATGTATACTTCTCTGGAGCAGCTCTTTTTCTCTTCATGTCAGTAGTACAGCAATCCCTTCTTCAGAAATAGCGCCACACTCAAGGAAAATGCTCAAAATGTGGCAGGCTCTTGCAACTAATCTACGCCCATCTAAAGGACAATGTCAGGCTGCAAAAGAGCCTTGAGGCTATGACTAAACAAGCTCAAAGTGCAGCGGACGGTTACAAGGCTATGCTAGCTGATTCAGAAAGATTGACTGCGGAGAACAAGAAAATGAAGGTTGGACCTAAACTAAACATACAGTTCTCCACCCACTAAGCTCAATCTGGTGCGCTGCACAGGAGGTGATCGGCGAGGGTGAAGGCGAGAAAGCTCTCCAAACACTTCTTGACAACAGCCGGGAGCTAGAGAACAAAGTTCAGGAGCAAGAAAAAGCATTGAAGCGGAAAGATGATGAGGTATGACTTGAAACTTGTACTGCTAATAAGCACATCGCCCTCTAACAGTTTACCCCGTCGGTAGATTGAACAGATAAAAAAGCAATCTCAATCTCAAGGTGATGCCTTCAAAATGATGGTCGATGACAGGGAGGCTATGGCAAAGAAGGTGGACTCACTTAATGCTATGAAAGAAAGCCTTGAAAAGGAACAGCATAAGAGTGCAGAACTTCAAAAGGAAGCCGCGGCGTTGAAGAAGCAATTGGAAGACTACGAGTTCATGTTTGCTGATGAGCTAAAGAAGAAAAAGTAGGGCACCTTGCGATATAGAAGCAGTCGTCTTCAGCTTCCAATCTATTCTTTACAATGTTGTTTATTTTGATAATTATCATGGAGCTAGAAAGGAACTGGTTCCAAACTTCAATCATCTCAGAAAGGACCGGCACTTCGGATGGGGTGATTGTACTCGTATAATGGGGAGAGATTAGATCACTAACAGATTGTGGAGCACCACGTACTCTGACTGTGAGGCTGGTGGCCACAGTAACATAGAGTGTTAGCGAGAACCCAGAACAGATAACCCTAGGACAGGGCCGTTATCTATCCCTTGTAAGTTGCGCGTTTGTAGGCCTAGAGCGTTCTATCGAATGGTAATGAGGCCACATAACATGTAATACTCACTGAAACACAACCTTTTCGTGAAGTCATCTCCTTAGCGTAGTAGCCAAGCTCATCAAATGATGATGGCTGATGGCAAAGCATCTTCACATCGTCCGACATTGTCATCACCAGCCCTTGCTCGCTTGTTTCGCAAACCTCTTCCAGGCTGCTGTACGGGTAGAAATACTACTATCGCAGCAGAGTAGGGTAGTAGGGAAACCTGCAGCAATCGAAACAGACCACTATTGAAAGAACAACCTTGTCCGTCGTAGACTGCTTCAGAAGCTGCTGCAGACTTCAGACTTCTTGCTCCTTCTGAATGCATTCTGGAGCTTCTTCGCCGCCCTTCGCCCCTCCCTCGAGGTTCCTAGTTCCTAGTCCAAGACATCGCAGATTTGGAGCAACCAAGCTGGCACCAGTTGCTATTCAGAACATGAGAAAGCTAATTCCGGATAGACTATCCGTTCATCCCGGATATCGTAATGCCTTAACGAATCGGACTTTTAATGAGCTATCATTAGTTTCCTGACAGAGGTTACTCCGAGATTAGAAAGACCTATCGGACATACTACTAATTTGATAGACAGACTGAGAAGAGCTGTCAGCTGGAGATACCATATTATATGTCCGTTGTATGGTGAGAATTCGACCAGGTTCAGAGCCAGTCTTTGGTCCACACTTCCTAGGAAGCAATTGGGGGATAGAGCTCAAGAATTGTCAGCCTGTCTGCAGACAATCCAGACAGAGCTTTATAGATTTCATCGATCACGAGCCTATCGGCAGAAGACTGCGAGCTCATTGTACTTCAAAGCCAACTAGACTGTACATCTAAACTAAAATTAGGCAAGATGAACCGCTTTGCAGTACCTCTCAAGACTCTCGCTAGGAGCTCCTTCACTAGAGCCGCAGTTCCTAGGCAGACAGCGCTGAGTGCTTTTGGGTCTCAAAGATTCTTTGCTTCAGCTGGTGCACTTGACCGGAAAGGTAGGAGCGACAGGATGAATGTGTGAGGCCGTTATATCACCCCTGATGGTGTTCGTCCCTTCTCTTCAGAGGTTACCGACCGCGTTCTCACAGTTCTGAAGAACTTTGAGAAGGTAGACCCAGCAAAGGTCACTCCTACGTCACACTTCATCAATGACCTTGGCTTGGACTCTCTGGACGCTGTGGAGATCGTCATGGCTTTTGAGGAGGAGTTTGTAATAGAGATTCCTGATGCTGAAGCTGAGAAGATTCAGTCTACAAAAGACGCCATTGAGTTTATAGCCTCGCACCCACAGGCTAAGTAAGCAGCATGAATAATATAGGTAAGCTCTTAGACATCTTATGCGAGCCTATTCTTCTGTAGTAAACGAACTCTTGATGATAGGGAGTGGAGTGCCGACACTGAGAAGCACTAGTAGAAACGAAGGTAAAGGGCAATATGCCCCTCTAATAACAGATTCACAAAAATAGCCATTTCTGTTCCAGCAAACTCCTATCAATCTTAGTAATAGTGTTAGGGTGATCGGGTAGTCTGGAATCGTCTATGTATGCAGTCACTGGGATCCAGCGCTCTCTGCGAGTGTCTTGGCTTCCTGTAGGAGCTCATGCCCCTGAAGGTCCTCGTTGCCTTCATTGGCAGCCTACGACACATTGGAAGATTATTAGCGGATGGAGGGAGGAAAGATTTACTGTTCACTATCCAACCAGAAAGTTTCTAAGGTCCTGAAGAGCCTTTTGGATACGTTGTCTGCAATCAGGCAGCATGACTTCTGTCTCCTCTAGCACTTCTCTCTGCAGAAGGTAGAGGTTCAGAGCTTAACATAATGCCGCTCTGTGTAGTTCCCAAATAAGATTGACCTGCTTCTTGATACTGCTCTCGTCCGCCTTGTCATCTATTAGCTTCTCTATGCGCTTGAGCTGTGCCGCTTTCTCCTTTTCGTAGAAGCTCAAATCCTTCAGAGATCTGGCACAGATCAAGGTCAATCACCACAAAGGAGAATCCACTTAAGCCCTAAATAAAGCACCTTTTGTAAACATTAAGAACTACTCTTAGATCCTTCAAAGTCGCTGCTGATGTGCCTTTAGAGGTGGCCATTTTAAAATCTTACTACGCGTGGGTAAGCTAGAACCGCGTCCCTGGATGCCAAATCACCTCTTATGTGAGCGCACGTCTTGTGGCTCACTAAAGAAGAAGAACAGAGGCAGCTAAGCTTAGGGTAAATAAACCTCAGTAACTGATCCCAAGCAGAACAAAGCAGGGCAATGCAACTCAAGTTGCAAGCCGAGGACAATGACAGGCCAAGAACGAGTAGTGACAGCTTCTTCATACAGGTACAAGTCCATCCATCATCTTCCTATGATGACCACAGCAACAAGGAGACAACCACGATTAATCTTCACAAAAGCTACGAGTCTTCTTCCAGCGCCTAGTAGCGGTTACCGTCCCTGAAGGAGCCGTTTGGGGAAGGAAGAATTTGAATTGAACGCTGTAGAAGGGAAGGGTAGTGGTTCTGTGTTGCACCGGCAGGAGCATACTATTAGCTACCCTCTACTTTAAATGACGGCTTTGGGTGATCCTCGTGCTCTTATTATGTGTGTCTCATTGTTTTCTGCTTTCGCAATAGGACGCGCTCCGCCTGATAGAGATCCAGAGCTGCAGATTGCTGAGGTGAGAGAGATTATTGAGATCAGCGGTACGGGCTTACACGTTTGAAATTCATTCTCTCGTATGCCCAGTGCCTCTTTTCAGAGATTATCTGGGTGCTAGTTGTAGCTTAAGTGCTACTTGGCTTCGCAACAAGGCCCGACAGGTTTGAAAGTTTTCTAGGAGTGACAGAGGGAACTAGGAAAGATAACTCTTCTCCTGCGCTGTAGGTAAGCTCTTGCCATGGAGTTTGGGTTAAGTACGAACGTAGCGGAGGACCCCGCCTGGGACATTGCGGCACCTCAGTTTCATGACTTCATGGCAGAGGAAGCTGACTTGGCGTTTGTAGATAACTCTGACGGCTTTTTCGGTAAGCATATGACACTGTCTGGTCACAGAAGCTATGGGATAAATGAGCTCTTTTACTTCTTAGGTGAGCAGAGACGAAGTTCAGCTTATGAGCTGAAGCGCTCACCAAAGGAGCGACGCTCTCCGGGTTCTTCTTCCCAGGAGGAAGTCAGAGAAACTACTATCATCGACCATTCGGTTGATGACGGGCCCTTCAAAAACAAACTCTTCTCCTCTCCCTCTACCTCCTTGAAGGACAAAAACCAAAGCCCAACGGAAGATCTTACTCCCCGGAGAAGACCTCTAGCCGATATGAACCTTAACAGCTTGCTGACGCAGGACGAAGCTAGCCCGAATGAAGTCAGGCCTCTTGGGGTCCCGCCAGCAGCTTGTGACCTACCCTTGGGCCCCCAAAGTGGTGGGCGGGAGCAGCAGACAAAAGAGAGGTCGGAAGCTAGGAATTATTCACTGGAGAGAGGCCGCCGCTTGACGCGAGATACTGCGGGTTCTTCTCTGCGCACGGCGAGGCGATCTGCTTCTCCTTCAAGTCGTCTTCTCCAGCCAACCCAGGCTTTTGCTGCCAAAGCTTCTGTGCGGAGCCGAAGCCACAGTCCTTCTGGCAGAAGCAGCCAACAGGCAGCCCACAAGCTAACAATTCCTCACAGTCCGGTTCTGCGCACTTCCTCTCGAGAAGTGATCCGAGACTTTCAGCCTAAACTGAGCACAACTTCAAGAGAGCTTCTAGAGATTAAATCTCACCTCGAAAAGGTGAAGCAAGAGAGAAAGAGAGCTGATGCCTTACGCCAGCAGGCACAACTGGGGATCCGCGGTTTGAGCACCGTCGCTCGCTCCACGAAGCCACTGACCCTGCCGCACGAACCAATTCTGCGTACTACCATGCGTTCCAAACATTGTGAGAGCAGCGTTCCCGCCCCCAAAGTAAGTCCTTCAATAAAGAGTAGAGGTTTGTAGGTTTCCTGTGGAATGAGGACTCATCTTCTATGGTATCAATTGCCATGTTCCTAGACTCATGCTCCTCTGCCAGTTGAGAAGCTGATCGGAAGGTCCACCAGGACAGAGCCCCTGCCCGCAGCAACCAATCCTGTCTTAACGAACCCTAAGCCATTCACTCTAGTAAGTGATCTGCGTGCTCGCCAGCGGACAATGGTCAACCACAACCGCATCGCCAACGAAAGCCGGGAACCGTTGACCCCCCTCGCAGAGAAGGTAACTACCCGTCCCGCTCTATGAAGATAATGTCTGCAGGTCTGTAGGCATGCCGCCCGCTGCCCCTCTAAACCCCTTCTGCGCTGGTAGGTCATGAAATTCCAGAACAAGACCCCCCAACGGTTCCATACCAAGCCCAAAACGAATCCAAGCATCACACCTCCACAGCCTTTCGTCCCAAAACTGACTGAGCCTGAGTCTCCTAACTTACATAAGCCCATGCCACGGCCAAAACACTTTTTGTCAAAGGAGGAAGAAGAGGAACGGCTTATGGCCGAGATCAAGCCCTTCAAGGCTCGTCCTGTCTCCCACAAGGTCAGTCCTCCTACCCTCGCTCCCACCACCTACGCTGATCTTTATACGCCCCAGCAACGATATCTATGTGTTCCCGTGGTGTCTTTTTTCCATTCTCCATAAACTACCTCAGCGGTGAGTTGATGCTACAGCTGTATCCTTTACTTAAACATGCTCTTTTGGGTTCAGGTCCTACACAGCGCTGGAGATCTTGGGGTACCGAAGGTGGAGAAGCCCAAGCCAACTGAAGCCCAACCCTTCAACTTCAAGACCGAGCAAAGAGCGAAGCTGCATCCCACTCTCCTGGAAGCAGAAATCCTGGAAGCAGAAATCCAAGAGGTAAATCCAGCTCCTCCGTCACACCAGAACCATACTAATGGCCCTCGAGGCATCACTGTGGTAAGATAATCTGCATTTGCTGTTTCTGTTAATTTATTTGTCTCACTTTCTCGAACTACTTTGCCGTGCACTACCTAGCCTCAATCGCCAGCGTTGCAGACCAAGATGCGATCCTCAGTTCGTCCGCCCTTAGTTCATGAGGATGCAGTGGCTTCCTCACAATTCAGAGCCAGACCCGCTCCAAAAATTCAGGTACGATGTGCTCTGATTGATCATGGGCATAGGTGCAAAGAAGGATATCGAGGAGTAAAAATAAGGGCACTACAGGCTAGACAGGTTTGGCTCGTCTGAAGGGGGACAACCGTGCAAAAAGGAAAGCTGATGGTAGTGAGATATAAACGAGACCCCTTGGACATTTGGTTCACAAGTTTGTATCCCTCTTTGTCTTAAGCCTCCAAGGCCTCCTCAGTCAAGCTATTCCAAGGAGCTAGTCATTCCGGAGTCGCCCCAGCTTCAAAGCCTGCAGCGTCACAAGCTATATAAGCAGCGTTTCGACGAGAAGGTGAAGAGTCTCTTATGATAGCACCAAGTTTTCATGGTCTTGGCTCAACGACAAGAGCAAAAGGACTGCGTTACTGATGACTAAGCTTCTCTTAATTCTCAGGTTGCTATGGATATGAAGCTTGAGCAGGACCAGAGATGCTTCAAGGCTCAGCCTATGCGAATCGTTGAGCCCATGGTACCGAAACCTTCCGAAAGAGAATTGACTGAGGTCGAACCTTTCAACATTATCAGTGAAAAACGTCACCAGATGGCCAAGGTACAAGTCCGATCAATGGCGTAAAAGTTAGAGTGTCCTGTTGATCTCTATAAAGTTTTGGTCCCCCAAACGCCCCATCAGCCTGCCTAAGATGCTCATGGTCATACCGTTATGCGCATGGTGTCAATAGGCCAAATTGGACGCTCAAATTCAAGCAGAACTTGAGAAGCAGCGCCAGGATGCCGTACCGAAGGCTCGACCTATGTTGGATGTAGCTAAAGTCTTCGTTCCCAGAAAAAGCACGAAGCCTCTCACCGAAGTCCAGCCTATAGTGCTGGCCAGTGACTTGCAGTCCGAGCATCGACAAGAGTTTGAAGAGGCGAAAGAGAAAAGAAGACGAGAAGCGGAGGAGGCAAGAAGGAGGGAGCAGGAGGCCAAACAGGCAAGTACTATTTACTACTTCGTCAGTATCTGGAAGCAACGGCCGCCCTGAACTAAAGCCGCTTCCATCTCTGCCATTTCTGTCTCGTATGCATGTTTGCTCGGTAGCCTCTATCCATCAATTGTTAATCTGTTCACAGTCTTTTATCCCCACCAGTACTTCTCTCATTTAGAAGTGTTTGAAGAATGATCGCTATCCGAACCACTCTATACGTCGTTGTCAATACTCAGCACTAATATGCGTCAAACCCTTTTCCTCTTCACGGTATCTCAACGCTTCGCTAGCGGGCTGAGGAGGAGGAAATCCAACGATTGAGGCGCGAAGAGTTGGTGTTCAGGGCTCAGCCGATTCGCTGGGAGACTCAAGCCAGCCTCCCGAGGCCTGAGCCTCGGGAACTCACTATCCCTGAAAGCCCAGCCCTAATAACTAAGCAACGCTCTATTATGCGGGGTGGATACTCCGAAGCTGCTTAGGACGGCATACACGCCAATGTAATCTAGTCAGGGAAAACTGCAGATCCGCTAAGGTTCTGCGCTGTCTTGTTGGAGAAATGTGTCCATGCATGGGTTCAGGTAGCAGATTAAAGAAGCGAGTCATTGCTCCCACCAATAGGAATGTTATTCGTCTCGTAGGGTTATAATAACAAGCAATGGTCTTTTTCTTTTCTCACTTCTGTACGTGCCCAATATCACTGCTTAACAGCAGCTTGACTTCTTCTTATCAGCGCTGTTAGCAGCGGAGAGGTCGATTGTCTCCCCTGTAGGAAGACTTGTGGTCTGCTCCTCCGCTTGAATTGTCTTGCGGCTCATTAAACGGTAAATTTCTACGGCGACGGAAAGTAAAGCAAGAGAAGCCCATCGATAAGAATTATTTAAAACCCCAGGAAATAGATGGATCAAGGTTTACGGTGAAACATGGCAGAAGAAGACGGACATAAATAGGGATCCTAGCGGAGTGAGCTCGCTCAGATTTGCGGCGCAAACCAAGAGTCTTCAATTGTGAGAGCTCTGAGTACAGAGTAAAGGTAACTGACCTGTAAGAATCTTAACAAAAGCTGACTCGACGCCGGTAGAGTCAAGCGCAGATGTCTCCATAAAGGCCAGGTTATGCTTCTCCGCGAAGGCTACAGCCTCTTCTTTCGATACGGCTCGCAAGTGCCGCAGATCACTCTTGTTGCCCACCAACATGATGACCTGCAGGTGTTGGACATGTTAGCTTTCGCAACAGATGCTTGAATGAAGGAGCCAAGCTAGAGATGTCTCAATTTACAGCTACAAGTGGAAACAAATGGACGAAAGTGAAAGAGTAACGAGAGCCTATGGGAAAAGAATTAGACACATGGAGTGTTTCCTACAATGTTCGAATCAGCATGGTCCCGAAGCTCCTTCAGCCACCGTTCTACATTTTCAAAGGTCACATGCTTGGAAATATCATAGACCAAGAGGGCACCGACTGCGCCTCGATAGTAGCTAAACAATAGACAAAGGGTTAGCGAGCATCAACTCCGAAGCGGTGCTACAAGGACTTCCGCAACCCAAAAATGGTAGAGCGAACGATATGGGAAAGGTCACTCTCTTCTTCGACGCCACAGCATGACAGAGCTGGTACTTACGCGCTGGTGATAGCACGATATCGCTCCTGTCCAGCTGCAAAGGAAGAAGGTGTAAAGAATCGTTAAAGCCATCTCACATGCCATCTAGGATGCAACAATAGGTGGTAGTTTTACAAAGAGCCCGCCAGAGACTTCAAGACCTCATCCTTGAGCATCTAAGCCGTACCTGTGTCCCAGATCTGTGCCTTGATAGTCTTCCCCTCAGCCTGGATGCTCTTTGTGGCAAACTCTACCCCAATCGTGGACTTTGACTCAAGGTTGAACTCGTTCCGAGTGAAGCGAGAAAGGAGGTTTGACTTTCCTACTCCTGAGTCTCCAATAAGGACCACTGCATGTGAAAGCGTCAGAGAGGCACCGAGAGAGTGCAGAGGTCAGAAAGAGTGCAGAGGAAGGGTACGGGCGGAAGGAAGAAAAGTAGAAACGAGCACGTGGTCTGTTAGCTGGTAGTCATCCATAGTAGCCCTACACACTTCTTCCTAACCTTTGAATAAATAATCATACTCTTCTTCCTTCGGTGAGGTCGCCATACTGCCGTTGCCCCAGGAGCTAGGTTGCACGACAATAGGTAAGCGATGTGCTACAAGTAGCGTCTGAAGATGACAACGAAATCGATAGAGCAGAAGGGAGCAGAGGGTGAGGCAAAATAGAAACTAACGGCGTTATAACGATGGAGATCGCGACGGCCCCTTAGTAACTAAGGCTTACTGTTCTGTCTCGCTGCCCTCCTCAGCGCCAGGTAATCTCCTGCTTTAAACTCACTTAGGAACTCGTTCTTCTCCCTTCAAGAGGGTCGCAGATGCCAGTCTGATGGGCGTTGAAGCAGACAAAGCTGGAACTGGTTAACGAAGATGCAAAAGTCTTCAGAGTGCAATGGCATGGGAAACAGATGAAGATTGCGCAAGATTATTGAGAAACCGAAGACAGAGAGAACAGAGAGAAAAAGAAGAGAGAGAGAGAGAGACAGATAGACAGACCGATCGATCGAGAGAGAGAGAGAGAACACAGAGCAGGACAGACATATGAGTTCTCACAGAGAATATGGGAGACAGAGATCGATGAGATAGGGCAAGATAGGTGGAGATCACCAGAGAGAGACAAAGAGAAAGAGAGAGAAACACTGTCAGACAACGGTCTGATACAGCATTTCGTATAACCACTGGCTTTATTCCGGACCTCTCAACCTAGACACCTCGAGACATCCCATCTTCGGAATCCAAGCTGGGCCTCAATAGCAGAAGTACCAAAAAGTGGTGCGTTTACATCTACAGAAGCAAGGTGGGTAGGCCGCGCGTTCCTAGAATATTCGGGAAATGAATCCGTTATTGGTTGTTTGTCTCTTTCACTTCCACGCTCGCGCCTCTGATGGCCGCGCCTCCGCCCACCGCACTCACCGACCAGCGGCAGTCCAACGCCCGCAGTACCAGCAGCGGCACTGTCGGCAGCCAAACTCCACAGAGAGATTATAGGACGTTAGGAAGCCCTGTTAGCCAGGATCTTCGTCTGTGGCGGTCTATTGCAGAGGATGAGGGGCAAACAGGGGAATGGAGATGGAGATATCAGGACATAATTGCGGCGCTGGGGTCAATAGTAGTCCAGCCATGCGTATGTCGTGCTTCTTTACTGGTACGAGATTATTAGTCTGAGATCATGAACGTTTGAGTTCTCTTCAATGATAAACAACGACCAAGTGTTGCACGGTGCGCCTGTAACGAGGATGCTGTGGATTCTTATGGCCATATCTCTGCGCTCCTGCTTACACTTACACATGTTCTTTCTCTGAGGCTCGGCCATGGTACTAACCGCTATTAAATACACGAGGACACTTCACACTTCCGTCCTTTGTAGCCAGGCCTTAGTGCCGTACTACGAATCCAACTCTGCTCTCTTCTCGGCCCTCTTAACTCCTGCTCCTTGCTGCTCTGCCTCTCCGGCCGTGAAAAGGACCTGACCGGAGGCTGGTACGGTAGGCTTGGCCGGGATAGCAGCCTCAAATTCGTGTCCATCGTGGAAAGAGTGATGGAATGAGGTTCTGGCTTCTTCCTCTTCAGCAAACCCACCCAGCTTATCTTCTTCCTCGCTGTAGTGTCTCGGAGACATTCGCTCCTCCTCGCCCACTTGGACGTTCTCTTCCTCGTTGACATAGTGCGTTACAGCTGTGTGCAAGAGAAGACTGTCGTCTAGCACTGGGGACATGATCTCGTCCGTCACGATGCTTTCCCCTGCCTCTGCACCGGTCTCTGGCACTGCCCAAGCGGCGTGAACTGATTCCTCCTGTCTATCAGGCAGCGGCGCTTGAACCAAATCGCCTTCCAACGTCTTGTCTCTGGCGTGTGCTAAGAAGGGGAAACAGAAGGATTAGGTGCCTAAGTTTTCGCCCCGCCTACCTACAGCTCAGTTTGGCGAACCCTTAGCTGAACTTCCCTCCTGCTGCACCTCAAACTTGTTTAGCAAGTACCGACTCACTCAAGACCTGTAGCCACTCTGTCTCGTGTTCCCTGAGCGCTACAATGCGGGTCTTAATCGCTTTTCCCCGTTCCTCTCCCCTGGTACCCCAGAGATCCCGCATCCTTCCTTGTTAATTAATCTTTCCCTTTCCAATCCTATTCGGGGTTGTAATCTCTGCAACACTGATAAAGTCATTGGTTGGGCCTACCATGAACGTCCTCCAGCTCTCTTTCAGTCTGAGCTCCAAGCTCCACTGCGTCCATATCAGCCGTGACACCTTTCTCAGATGGTCCTGCTCAGGAAAAAGAGAATCCCCTAAGCTTGTTCTGCGCGCTAGCCATGGTTCCACCTTCACTCTACTCCCATCCTTGGCATGCTCTCGCCTCCCCACTTACTCCAGTATCATGTGTGCGAAGTAGCCTTTTTCTATCTTCCAGGCATCGGCCACTAAGACTCACCTTCAGCCTGCTCTGGCGTCTCCATGGCGGTTTCCAGCACTCGGGTGACTTCCCCAAAGGTCTTGAAAGCCCCAAACTTTTCCTCTCCTGTTACAAGTTGGAGGAGGTGACAGAGAAAGGTTGACAGTGTCAGCAGAAGGATGGGTTACGGAAGACAAGAGCAGCACAAAGTCAACGCTTCCTAAGTAAAATAGCAGACATATGGATACGTAGTCAAGGACGGGCCATAAGGGTGACCTCGAGCTATTTGCGAAAACTTGAGCGTGCTACCATGCTCAATAAGAAACAAAGAATCCAGGTAAGGCCGTCAGCGCTTACAGAGACGCCTTACCATGTCGGGGTGAAGAGATTGAAGGAGGATGTGGCGACGGAAACTTTCTCTCGGGAGCGGGGCCTTGCAAAGCCTCCACGAAAACGAGATACTGAGTTGGGAACACAAAGACAACAGCATTTTGCGCTTGCTTCTGTCCTGTGGCTTCAAGTAGACATCAGTGATGGATCCCGACGAAAGAGCGTAGAAGAGACTATCAATGCAAGACACTTGAGAGTAACTTCCGTAAACAAAACAAAAAATGATATAGGATGCCGTGGCGCATAGGACCAAAAGAGGGGGTAGCGAGCAGGGTGAGAATTTAGCGTGAGAAGCCCAAAGGCCAAGACGTTACCTGAGGGGGCATTTTCCACCACAAAGCGGAATCTGTTTAGGTTGAACACGCCGGGACAAGGAAAGCAAGCCTGAAGAGAAATCTCTTCTACGCCTCCTGGCGCAAGCGAATGAACCTTCTTTCTCGTTGTTCCAGACCAATAGATCCGGGGAGCCGGCGTTTTCGTCTGTCCTTGCGGTGCATGAACACCCCGACTATCATACGGCTGCAGAGTCTCGAAGGAAAATGTGATGGGAGGTGAGGATGGGGCCGAGCCATTCCGTACAAGCAGCTTAACGGGAATTTGACAGAGGGAGTGGTGAGAGTGGAAGTCGTGTTGTACGTGCGTGCTGTGCAGCACGTTGATAGTGAGCGGGCAGTAGCGGGTATTCAGCTGAGGGCGCACTGTGACGCCGCGGACAAAGTGTTGTCCCTGGACCGCTGTCGTCTGTCCAAGGGAGAGAAGAAAGATGATTATCGGAGTTTGCGTTAAGGATTACAGAGCCCCCAGTTGAATTGCAACCCTTCTCCCCATTATAGCCAGAGTGCCACCATCCAGCATGTCTGACTTTATCCGACTAACTTCTTTTCGGCGTGGGTCGGAGCCGTCGGTAATCCAAAGGAGGGTTTCATAACGCTGTGGTCATACCTTCATAGCTGTCCTTAACATGAGGGCATGGGCCTGTTCAGTCCCCACATCAGCACTCCAGGATATTGCTAAATGAAGTTCCGAGTTGTTCATCGTCAACGCCTTAACGGGATCAAGTATGTTAGTACGTCGATGAAGAGAAAGGGGGAAGCTAAGAAGGACACCAAATGTAGTGACTGGTGAAGGTTCTGAGATCGAAAAAGCCAGGTAAGAGCATAATTACTACCTTGACGTCCGTTGGACAAGGGGTTAAATCAGGTGAATAGGCGAAACCTTTCAGCTTATTCTCTCTCCTGACCGAGGAGATGCTCTTGGGCATACTGTTGGCTTGTGACCGCCGTTCTTCCTTTTTCCTTTGCTTCAGTAACAAAAGGGATATGTCAGCTTTAGCATACCAGCCTCTCTAACTCCAAAGCTTCTTCGTCACTTCGCTTTTCCATTCTGTCGTCTTGCCTCCTCCGCCACTGCCTGACACCTAAAAGCACCCAGCATCTTCTTCCCTCTTCCACTCATAACCCCCTTCTCCATCCTGTGCTATCAGTCCAACAGGTTGAAACAAGGTGATTTGTCACCTTACCTTATAGGACTGCATCATGGACGCAGCCTGCTCCAGGCACAAAAAGTTCAGCATGGGAGAAGGACAAGACTCTGAAGTGGCTACGGCATATCTAAGATTGTCGTTGGAAGCAGAGGATATCGAGTTCTCCTTTTCCTTCCTCTCATTGGCAATGGAGATAAAAGAGTAACGCAGTCCTTCCTCTGGATTTTGTTCGGGCAAAGCATGCAACCGGAAGTAGAGTGTACAGCTTTCCCTCCAGTGTAGTACCACCTCTCCTCCGGGTCCTTTCTCCTTTTTTTTGCTTGACTGGGCAAAGGGTCCATCCGCGATGACCTCCATTGCCTTCCTGTTCCTCTCGGCAACATCGTATTCACCAATCTGCCAGTTTTTGCTTACTGATGTGATCTGGAGAGAAAATACAGAGAGAGAAGTCAAACAGACGGTCCTTGTCAACTGAGTTGCACAAAAGAAATGCTGAGGACTTCCTGACAGGCAACGTTTAGTCAGGAAAAGCTAAGTAGAGAAAGTGGAAGAAATAAGGGGATGTCAATATGAGTACGGAAGCGAAGTCAAAAGCTGACCTGATGGATTCTGATTGGCTTGTCATTGACCTTGCCGTCCCCTCTGCAGTTTGTAAGAGAAACCCCAAGGACATAGTCTCCGCAAGTATCGTAGCTAGGACGAACAAACGCTGAAACATTGATAGAAGACCGAACCACGACCTGTCACGAGAAGAAGAAGAGAATGACTCTTAAACAATGAGCGAATAGAAGCGATAAGACTAAGCATGTTCTAGGGAGGATAGGCATTACATTAATGGAGCCCATAACACCACGACAGATATTATCCTAACTATCGCGAAGGAAAGTAGTCATGAGAACAAGCTCTACCTGGAAAGAGAACCGAAGAAGTCGGCCCTCCTCCTTCCCGTCAAGGCCACTAACAGCAGTCGCGGTCCCAGAGTTCTCACCCACAGCCTTATAGCGGAACAGCATCCTTAAGACTTGCTTGTCATTACCGACGCCACGGATCCACAAAGGCAATGTGACCTCTTCTGAGGGCTCTAATTCTAGTGCCCCCAGGTCGATCAGCGTGCCGCTCGGCCCAAGGGTTGGGGCAATCTCATTGTTGCTCACAGAGAGCAAGGACGTCAAGGAAGTCTGTTCACCCTATAGAACCGGTGTCAGGTGGTAGAGTTATACATTGAGAGTTGGTGGGTATGGAAGAGATCGAGCTAGGACGTCATCGTTTTCATGAAGCTCTGGGGCCTGAGAATGTCTCTTTACCATGGGTCGTCGTCCTATACAGAGGATGGGCGAATCACACTTGACTCTGAGGCCTCCGAGCTTAGCGGCACCGCTATTACGAAGCTGTAGGTGTAAAGTCCTTATTTCACCAGCAATCAGAGTCTCTGGAGATTCCTTTAGCTAGGTCACGGCGCAGAGAGGTGCCAGCCGGAGAACGGCGGTGAGGCAGGGGGAGAACGATGAGCCAAGTTTGTCCACAATGGGCAAATGGGAAACAGATAGTGAGCGGATAGGGGGAACTATTGGGAGGGGCGCCCAGAAAGTAAGATAGATAAGTAGCGGTATAGCTTGCCTTGGGACGTTTAAATGCTCAGAGAAGATAGGATGAACTTTTGTAAAACGACACTAACCTTAACTCCCAGCAACGGCATCGGTTCACTGATGCTGAACCAAAGAGTAGTGTTGGGAGCTCTGGCACCAGTAGCACGATGCTCGCGAGTATCGTGCAGCAATGGACCACGTAGCTGAAACTCCCTTGAGCCCCAAACCTCTCCAAAGAGGAGCCAACGCAGCCCAACGATGCGCAGATTGCCGACTGCTCGGGGAATAAGCTTGAAGCGAACCTACAATGTGTGAGGAAGCTAAGTAAGCACCTCACGAGGCAGGTATTATATATAGGGGGATGATGTAAACGAGGGCTACTTTCACTCTTTTGAAGGCAAAGTGGCTAAAAGGTGCCCAGTGGCCACAGCTGACCGAAAGGATAGATCTGCACAGATTACGGATGGCACGCGGTAGGAATGGAGATAAGGGAGCCATAATAGTTACGTACCACTGCCTTTTCCGCCGCAGGGATGGATATTGCAACTTTTTCCACAGTTAACTTCTCCGCATCGGCCGGAATAAATGCACTAGGCTCGTTCTATATATAGGCAACACGGGAGTGGTTGAATGTACAGTTTATGAGATTGGAGACTAGGAGAGCACTTTGTCTTTCAGAATGCTTACCGGAGAACTATAGATTCCGAGCAGCTCTGCTTCAGTGATATCCACCGGCACGGAGAGAGGGTTCTTCAGCTCAACATCCACTGCAATCTCTTCCCCCACGACTCGCTGTTTGGGTGCTCCTAGTACCCTCTTTCGGCCAAGCCGGCCCCTAGGTAAGCGTAAGAAAGGATGCTAGAAATATATGTCTAGTTGATTGAACCCTGGCAAATCTCTTACTCAGCCCTCGCGGACCCTCTCGCTATGCTCATAGCTAACAAATGTTTGGTCTTGGGTGTACAACAGGCGCCATCTTGCCATGGCTCTCATTGACCTTTGTAAGATGTTCCCTTCCGACACCTTTTTGCTTGGCACTGGGCAGCGACTTTAGCTCTATACCCACCTGAATCTGGCTTCGGCGGGCGGATCGAACCAGTTGGACAGACCTTGTGAAGCCTTATCATGAATGAGCTCATCATCTGTCATGCTGTTTTCAAGTGAGTTCCACTCCTTATCCTCAGGCACCTCCGCTTTCTGAGCGTCGGAAACCAAAACAGGGTGGTCTCCCAGAGCATTCTCAAAAACATATACTGATGTCATCGTTAAGCACCACAAGGAAGCCGTACATAGCGGAAGGAAAAGTAGCAGAGGCATAGTCGTTAGTCACGTCAAGGTTGAGGACAGTCGCGAGCCTAGATGCACAGCAATGATGCTAAACATATGTGATGGAGTACTAGATCTGTAGCAGTGATCAATGGAACAGGGCAGAACCATAAAGGACATAGGGGAAGTTTGCACACACACGGCAAGAGTGTAGAATCTTAGGAAAGGCAAACAACAGCACAGAAGCAACAGGGTAGAGTATCACGAAGTAGCTACAATGAGGTAGAGAGGCGTTAAAGACATGCGGACAACGCAAAAGAGCGATGATAATAGGGACAATGGACCTTTAACTGAGTGATCTTCCACCAAAGGGAGACAGAGATTTGGGATGTTAATAGGTCCAGTTGTCTCTGTGTTCATCTGCTGCGTCGTTCGCACCACATAGAGAAATTCTCTGAGAAAGGTCGCTTGCTGCTGCTGAGGCTGTCTTCCGGAAGCAATAAGCTTTAGAAAAAACCTGGAGATGCCAATAACAAAGGACGCTTAGCTCCTGGAGGATTGTCTCGCTCCTTGCCCTCCCACCCCGATCCTTCGAGAATCTAGAGCAAGACGCCGCTGGCTAAAGAACGAGTGGTCAGTCATCACTCCCTCTACGGCATGGATTTCCCTTCCTAATCATATCGCATCTCTACTTTAGCTACCACGCTTCCACCAATACCTAATGGCTGCTTGAGGGTTACCCAGCGAAAAGAGCTGTCTTGCAAGCGTAAAGTTAATGTGGTCGTCAATGTTAACCCATTTTTGCCCTTCGTATACGCCTGACAAAGCAGCAAACAGGGGTGGAGTTCTTAGAGCAGATACAAGTATCTCTATAGGGAGGTACATGTCCGTATGAACAGTACTCCTTTGTGGAGTCTCACCCAGAAATACCTCAGACGCGACGCCAGAATGGAAAGGAATGGCAAGAGGTGAATTCCCGCATAGGAGAGTTAGACAAGAAGGCTTACCAACGGAAGCAGCATAACAGCGGACCGCATGCTTGTCCTGATTACAGGTGTGGTAGGTATGTCCTGCCATCACCAAATGAAAAGCATATTTTCGAAAGAGGGAAGGCTGGTTTTGAAGATCACAGATCGCAGCTCTCTCCAAGAGCAAGGCGGCAGGAAGCGCCTGCTCTGATGTAGAGGCCCTCAGTAGTATGATTGACGCATCGTTCATGAAGCCTGCATAAGGGGCAGATTCACTCATCGCCCTGAATATCTCTGAGGCAACCACAGCATTGCGTGTGGCTAATCTGGCAAGGGGCTTCGACTGCAGCACACCGCGGCTATAGGCGCTAAGGGAGATTTCTAATAAGCCAGAACGAGAGCTCTGTTCAGTATTAGGCACCAGTTTGGCAGGCCAAGATACGGCAGCCCATGCTTATTTACACAACGGCATCACCGTTGGTCAAACGCGACGTTTGCCTCTGACAGAACCGACGAGGCAAGTCAAGACGAAGGGAAGACGCTCACCCTTGAGAGGGCACATGAGACGAAAGGGAGAACACAGAAAGGAATAGAGGCTAAGAACATAATAGGAAGTCCGAAAGAAAATTTTCACAGCCTACCAAGTGTGGCGGCAATATCTCGCTTGCTGCCGTTGCCCATGAACATACAGAGAGCGATCATCTCGTTGACATGGGCGAAGTGTAACTGCGCCTTATCTGATTTGAAGTCCTCTCGCACCAGGCGATACATAGCCTGCGCAAAATCGTAGTCTCGTAGGATGAATGCCGTATCGGCAAGAAGCCTAATCTGAGACTCAATAGAATCAAAACGATAGAGGACAGAGCTCGCTCCAAATGTTGAGGTCGACTCCTTTGGTTTCCTCCACCATGACTAGGAACAATGGAGGGAAAAATGTCATGACAAGAGTGAGAAGGACTCATAGAAAAAGAGTAATAGTGAAATGAAGTAAGGGTGGCCTTTTAACAAGGAGAAAGGGCTAAATGATGATAGGATAGCCCACATCCATCGACTGGCCTTTCAGCTATGGGATATTTGAGGACGGGGAGAGAGGATAGCTCAGGTGCATCCGACCGCTAACCTTTAGTTGATTCTTTAGCCCCTTCCTGACTGCAGATACAGTGGCATTAAGGTTATGGAGCCGTGACTCCAGCGCGGGTAGCACGCCTCTCAAAGCCAAGTCCCACACGAAGTTCCTCAGCTCTTCTAGATCTCTGTGGTCCAGCAGACATCCCGGGCGGTCGGTGACAGGTGGGTTTCTGGATCTCATAGCCTCCGGAAAATAAGGCTTTCGGACGTATGGATGGGACGACCAAAGGTCATATTGTTGGGTGTCTGCCCGATCTGGAGGTAGGGAATTGATCCTCAACACCTTGCAAGCCGAAGCGGAGAACTGTCCCCTCATCTATAATACACCAACAGTAAGAATATATCCTTTGGAGGATTGCACCACAGTCTAGTTACCTGGGCGAGGATGTTTAATGGGTCTATGTTGCCAAACTCTGTCACATCATGAACGATGACATAGAACTTGGGAATGTTTGGGTCGTACTGTCCCTGAAGTGGTGAAAGAGGAGATGTAAGCACGGTTGTACTTAACAGATGGCCAAAGGGGCTTCGGGCTGCTAAGAGGATGGCGACTAGAGGAAGAGGATGTGCTGCTGCATATAAGAAAGGCAGAGAGTGTATCCCAGTTTTCTTATGTGTTCAATGCGAGGGGCGGGGCCTACCTGTTGAAATACCTTCGGCAGGTAAAATTCATGGCTCAGCTCGTGCGCCAGCTCTACACAGTTAGTCTCTGAGGACGCAATGGCACAAATCATCGCTGCCGGGCAGTGGAACATATCTTGCTCCTAAAGACAAGTTCAGGCCACGAAAATCATCAAGCTGTAGGACTACAGGTACTATCCAGCCCCATACCTGGCATCGAAAAGCTTCGACAACTTCATTTCGAAAAGCAGTGAACCATGGCGTGGGGTCCGGACCCAAGGATTGGGCGAAACGCTCTGCGTCCAGCGCATCGCGCATTTGTGGGTGGTCCAGCAGATTGTCGTCTGGCGGATAGCGTGCCACGGCATCGGTAATAAACTACGCGCAGGGTATAATGGTAAGAAGGAGGAAAAGTTTACTGCTCCCAAACAGGGCAAGGACCTTGTCAATCGTTTCCAAAGGAACTGGAGCAAGTTCAGTTGCTGGAAGGAAGCGAATCCTGACATCCGTGAGGTTATAATGGTGGGTGACGGTTCTGACTGGAGCATTGGCCCCTTCTACAAAAGAAAATGCACTGGAAGTGGTGGCCATGAGTTAGGGCTATGGCCCCACCTTGCATCTGACGGCAGCTCAAAGGCTCATGTTGTCAAAGCCGTAGACTCTCACCTGATGAGCTCCGTGAATGTGAGCCCATTCTTCTGACAGATGCGCTCGACCTCCGCTGATGCTGAGGTGATAACTAGGGGCACAAAAGTCTCCTCCACCCAGTCCCTGAACTGAACCATTCTATCCTATCCGGAGGTTAGGCTACTTGTGTTTGATTGTGGGACCTTCCGAGGCGGCAGCCTGAGCGACTGCGGTTGTGTACTAAGACCACGCCATGCTTTCACCCTGTGGGAGAAGCAGAACAAGCCCAGGATAGAAGCATGCTGAAGACCGCTATTGAACCCACAACGAACCAGAGGAACAGCAATGTCGGGGTCTATGTGCTTCCACCTGCCACCATTACAATGAAGTTTAATGGCTCCAACAAGGCAGGAAATGCCCCCAATGATGACTGCACTTGGCAAGTAGGTTATCCTACGAGTAGAAAGAAGAAGGTAGGCTCAACCGATGAGGAGCCGATGACAGAGCCGACGAGGATGCGAGTTGAGCTCACTAACAAGCTGGCGAGAGGCGACATCAAGGCTGAAGATCAATGCAAACGATGTCTTCTCAACGTTGAGTTATCAAAATGTACCCATTAGTAGTTATCTAGGTTGAACGCTACATATCACATAGGTGCGTTAAACGAGAAAGAGTTGCGCAAGAATGTGAAACAGAGTCATTTAGTTTTACGAGGAATGCAAGTATATCAGTATGGTAGATATATGAACAAAAGACACAGGAGATATGGGGGGTGTGGGTAGGAAAGATCGTCTGTCGAAGCTGAAGCTGTTATTATTGGCAAGAAAAAACGACTCGAAAGCTCCATCAACTGTCTGCCTTCAGTCTGTCATCGCATTATTCTCAGACATTATTCATATAGAGCTCGATCCAGACGAAGACGCTGGGCTATCAACGTAGCTTAAGGCGAAAGCCCATCCGTAGGTATCCAGAAGGAAGCTCAACCTTGGCACTTGTCCTGGAAGAGTATCAACACATTGCATTTATCCGCACTTATTCTTGTCAGACCTGTCAAGTTTATCTATATCTTCAGCTCCAGAGCCAATAAGCTCCAAGACGCTTTATACTCTAACCTCTCGGAGGAGCAGACTCACGAATCTATCGGCGGACTTCGACAATCACCAAGTCACGAAGGATAAAAATGCAAGTGCTTTTAGACCATAATTATCGGTGGCTCAGTCTTAGCGCGGTAGATACTAACCCTGGTCCGGCAACGTAGGCTGCTACATATTCCAAAGAGAAAAGAAGCAGATAATGAGGCCCCAGCCCTAGATGAGCAGTTTTTGGATCAGATTCTCAGTGGTGCCTCAAGCGTTACTAGGCCATCAAGAAGTAAAGCAGGAACCGTAGCGAAAAGCAAGGCAGGTCCTTCAGCACAGCCCAAGGGTAAAGCACCTGCTCCTCGTAAAGCAAAACCAGACAGGGGTGTCCTTGGAGACGGCCCCAAAGCAGCTCCTTTAAGAGCTGCTGCCACCTCGGTTGCTATTCCAGTGCAGTCTACGCTGACATCTGCTGGCGTCACTGCTCGACCACCAAATAATTCCAAAGACCGCAGCGACCTAGTCGGAAGACCACTTGTCCCTTTTTTCGATGACGCCCAGAGGGTGAATGAAGCTCACATAGTGCCAAAGTCAAGGTTAGAGAATATCGCACTTTCCAGGGTCAGCCGATACAACTGACATGAAATTCCCCTCTTCATAGTGAGAGGGAAGAGGTTAGGGTTGATGCCCGGGTGTGGAACTCAGAAGGCTACTTCGAATATCCGGATGAGAAAGCCCCAATGACAGAGGAGGAAGCTAACGGTAAAGGCGCAACCCAAGGAACCCGGAAGAGCAGCAAAAAGGGAGCTAAGCCAGCGGCAGGAAACCCCAACCAAGGTGACAGGAGCTCTCGTAAGAAGAAAAATCCCTCCTATGAGTTGCCTGAGCAACAGAATACTTCATTGTTGAGCCTGCCACCTGCCACAGATGGAGTGGCAGCTGGCGCGGCATTGCTTGCGCTGATCCAAGGAGGCTCAAAGGCGTCGCAAGCGGAGGTAGGTTCTGTTATCCGTAGGGACTATCTTTTGAAGAAGCCAATGCACTCTTTGGTCTCAAGCAGGGTGAACCTAGCACTGATGCCGGCACCCAGTCAACGTGCAATGGTGGCACAGAGTTTAAAACCCCAAAAAAGAGCTCAAGAGGAAAGAAGCGCCAGTCAAATAAGGGAGATGCAGTCACTCCCAATGCAGCCGTACAATCCACACCTGCGCCTAGCAAGCCCCCTCCGCGTGCACCTCCTTCCTCATCAAAGAAGAGTAGACCACCCAAAGTTGCTCCTACCACACCTGCCATAGCTACGGTGCAAACCAAGTGGGCCTGGTCATCCTTTCAGTCGAGTCCCGATCCCAAGACTCTTCCACTTCCAGTGTTCGGGCCAGAGTCTCCTGCAATGTCAGAGGCTAATGAGATGGGGGAATTTGAGGAGTCTGTAGAAGCTATCATTGGGTCCAGTGGTCTCCATGCAAGGGTACCAGCAGACAGCGCACCAACAACGGCTCCCAAACAGAAAACTCCGCTCCTTTCACCGGCGCTACTTGCATCCAGTAACATGGACAGGCTTAACCTGCTTGCACCGTCACTCGAGCCGACTACTTCCCTTGCTACTGCTCCAAGCGATCCTCCGAGTGGCTCTAACCTTACGTCGGCTCCCTCTTTGGAGGAAAAGATGAGTCTTGACCTTAAACGAATGCTGAATCTTGGGACTTGATGGCTGTGCGCATTCTTTCATGTCGCCTAAAGTTTGGGAGCGCTCAAAGATCATAACAATTCCAACTCATGGCCAAGAAACTCAAGCTTGTCCCATTGGTTTAGTCACCTTAGCAACAGAGGATGGTCCTCCGTTATGGTGATAAGCTTAGCGTTTGTCCAGGAAGTTATAAGGAGGATGAGTGATGGGCGTTGGACAGCCCCAGCCGCCTGCTTTGATCATTCATCATTACTGTTTAGGACTTGCCTCTTTCTTCTAAACTTTACTCCGTCCCATGGAGCATGGAGTTGTGCCCGCTGGCAACCACGTTTTTTCTCCATAAGACGTGCTCAGATATCCTGGTTCACTCTTTAATGGCAATGATCGATCGTTAGGCGGGTCTATGAACAGTAATCAGTCCTTGGGTCACGCATCCATGCCTCCTATATTTAAGGACTTAGGCTACTAAGGAGGCTTATAAGGCACGTGAATGTGGAAGGACGTTTTCCCCAATAGGTGTATGCTTGATGCTGAGCGCTGTGGCTGCGGATGACAGCCTTGCGAAGTCTCCTATAAAAAATCCCTTAACGCTAACAATAGGCCTGTGCCGAGTAGTCTAGCACAGCACATTGCCACAACCGGAAGCGGGGGGATCCCCGCCATTTACCGAAAACCGAGAGGCTTCCTAATCATCTGTCAGTTGAATAAAATAGCATCAACTAGAGCGGTATGGCCATAGCTTTCCAGCTCCAGCGACGAGGTTTGAGAAGACGAGGAAAAAACCCTTCAATTCTCTTTTATGACGGGAGAATCGTATTTGTGTGTCTGAGAGAGCTTTGCCCGCATATCTGATTTGCGGGCTCCCTGCCCATAACCTCTCTCAGACAAGTTCTTTTGGAACGAGTGCCCCTTCAAGAGCTGAGGGCCATACTTACATGCTACTTAGCACTTTTTTACCCCGTACCCGGTCCCGTCGTTGTCGATCTTGCAACCCGCGGAGTTTCCCTTCCTGCCCCTTGGTCGCCTTCCTTCTAAGTACGGCTGCTCTCCCTCACTCATCAAACAACCTTCGCCCTCAACGCTGGCGGCGCGGTTGATCCTCCTTTCCTCCTCCACCTTCGTCTCCGGCTCTGTGAGAGCTTGACAACTTGACAACCTCGGGCTGTAACGACCAGTAACGGCCCTCTGAGGATGGATCCTCACACAACTTTCTTAGATCAGTAGACCCACAATAATACGCTTCCCCGGCTGGCTTGTTGGTATGGGCATAAGTATTATTACGAAGAACTGGTCCAAAGGTGGAGGAGAGTACATCTCTTTGGGCTTCTCGCCCGGTCTCCTCCCTCTGTCATCAAACAACTTCCTTTCTGTCTCTCTCTCTCTCTCTCTCTCTC
>FLMG01004506.1:25298-47458 GCA_900088475.1 Hyphochytrium catenoides
CTTGTTCTTATACTCTTCTCTCTCTCTCTCTCTCTCTCTCTCTCTCTCTTGTTCTTATACTCTTGTCTCTATTCTCTCTCTTGCTCTCATCTCTCTCTCTGTCCTCTGTTTCTTCCCTCGCTATCTACTTGCTCTTCCTCTCTTCTTCAAAACTGTTCTCCATCTCTATTGATCTCGGTCCTGTCTCTTCAGTCTCTTTTCTCAGTCTTCTCTCAATTCTCCCTCTCTCCCTTCGTCCTCGTCAGCGATCAGTATCAGCCCCAAGGTACCAACAGAATCAGCCAGCACCAGAAGCCATCCGTGGACCAGCATCTGGGCCGAGGCTCAATAGTCCTGTGTGTCTCCCCATTTTCTAAATCTCCGCAAGCTCTTCAAGGTATCGTCCGAGCGACGTCCCCAAGGAAGAGCATGGGGTCTCCTTCAGAATCAGCAGAGGCGCTAGGGCTAGAGCCCTCAGTCCCCACTCATGATGACGGAGGAGGCGCTCCGCATCCTCCTCTCAAACGGCGGAAGACGGATAGCGAGGCGATACTTCAGTATGTTGAGCAGCTTGAGGCCAAGTATGCGTCAGAGCTACGAAGAGAGACAGATGTTGCACATATCGTTGAAGAGGTGGAGCGGACAACTACGGCTGTTTGGCGGGTGACGAGCTGGGCCGGGCAGCTCATCTGGTGGCTCCAATTGCCTGGGATGTGGACCATCCAGTTCCTTCGACTGCTTCTATTCGTTGTGGCGCTGCTTCCCGCGTTCCTTCGTCTAACCTACCACTATTGGATGCATCCGTCAGTTATCAATAACATCCCCTATGGCTCACAGCCGCGCCAGTCTTTGGACGTGTGGCTCTTCCAGCGGCCAGCACCTGAGACGGCTGCGGATACCGATAGTTCCGGATCGGAAGAAGATGAAGGGGCGGACGAGAGGAACAAGCTCTGCCCGGTAGTGATATTTGTGTCTGGCGGAGCTTGGATTATCGGCTACAAAATGTGGGGTAAGTCGACTATGACAGAAGAAGCTCCTTTGCCTGGCTGTGTATGTCAGGGAACAGAGAAGAAAGGCCAATATGGTGAGAGAGAACAGAAAGAGCGGATGAATGAGGAAGAGATTGTTATCAGGAAGATGAGAGGAGGGAAACATAGACTTCATTCCAATGGATGGAGCAGAAGGAGGCAGAGGAAGGTAGAGCGCGCTCCTCTGACTACCATTGCTCGCAGGCTTCATGATGGGCAAGGTTTTCCAGAATAATGGCATCATATTTGTCACTTTAGACTATCGCAACTTCCCGCAGAGTACGATCTCTGGCATGGTGAACGACGTTGCGTTGGCGGTGGAATGGGTCTTCAAAAATATTGAAAAGTATGGAGGGGATCCGGATGCGATTACTCTGATGGGTCAGTCCGCGGGAGCACACATTAGCAGCCTTGTCACACTTAGACAGGCAGAGGCGGAGGCAAAGGGAGAGAAGCTAAGGTAAGAGTCCGTGAAAGTTAGTCTATTTGGCCTCTTCTCCTTCCTTCTGAGCTCGTTAGTTAACTCGCTTGGGTGCCTTACCGCTGATCTACTCAAGTCTCGACACTATGTGCTGCGCACAGCGTCCATGATACATAGCTAATTCGATTGTGGACACTTAGATCTTCCCTCAGCATGCCCTCTCAATCATCGTATTCTTCACCCTCTGACGACCCATAATGGTTACTCCTTGTTATTTCAACTCAGTTGGATTGTCCTCTTCCTTTGTGCTTTGCTTTTGACTTATAAAGCTAACGCCAGAATGTGTTCGCCTTCCTTCAGTTGGACCTCCTCAAGATTGGTGCAGTACATTGGGATCAGCGGGCCCTATGACATTGTGCGCCTAGCCCCGAAAATCCATGCGCGAGGGCTGCACCATCGGGTAGGTGCTTAGACTTCTTTCACTCCGTTCGCTTCTTGGGGGTTGGACTTGGCACTTTGGGTCGTCTGCATGTTCGTGACTGCCTTCGCTCACAAGTATCACCATTGGGAGCTACTCAGCGACTGGGTAGTCTCAATGTATTGGTGGCCCTACTGATGGAACTGGTTGTTCCTTCGTAGGTATTGCGTCGTGTGATGGATGGTGATCCTGAAGGCAATTCTCCCACCTTACGCGTTCAGAACTACAAGCCCAAGGAGAGAGCAGCGATCATGCGGTATGACCCTGGGATCTCTTGATCCTGCCTCTGTCTCTGTCGCGGCTCTGCGCTGGCTCCGCCCAAGTAGTCAAGAGATGAGAACCTAACATGAGCTATGCCGTCAGGTGTTTGCCGGCATTGCACCTCTTTCATGGCACGAGTGATGCTACTGTTCCTTATGACCAAACAACTGGCTTTGTAGCTGCTTTGAAGGATGCAGGCGCCCCAGCAAAGGTCACATTGTATAATAAGAAGAGCCATACAGATCCGGTAAGGCGCGTATTGTTCTCTTTTTTGACTACAGAAAGACCGTGAAAGAGAAGAGTATGTGGATTGAAATCTGTGCTGCTCCCAGAAGGCAAGTGAGCTTCTAGTCTAACGGTCCATGGTCTCAGATTCTTGAAGATCCAATCGCAGGGACGGATCCCCTGATGCTAGATCTCCTGGAGCTGATCCATCTCAAATCCTCCCGCAATCACGTCGACAGTAAGAGAGTTCTGCTTCTACCTCGTCTGGCGCCAGAAGCCTGCATTAGGTTCGGCAAATGGATCAACCCTTTTTAGCCTTCTTTTCCCTCTGCATCCGCCTATCGGGGAGTCTTTATAACGGTGGCGTTACAACTGGATAGGGGAAGACATTCAGTTTCCCATCGAGCTGTCTGCCACAGCTCCTCGGAGGAGATTCCCATTACTACTTCTGCCTTTCCTAGACCGTGAGAGCGCCGTCACGAACTCTATATACCATCAAAGCCAGCCGGCTTACCAGCGGCATCTGCACATATGTGAAGGAGCAGGATGAGACTAACTTATTAGAAATGAACGACATGACTCTCAAGAACTAATCAATACTCGTGGCAATATCCTCAAGTCTAGATATATCCTGTCTTCCTATCAGTAGGGAATTTAGACAGCCTCGACCTAGCGTCAACCTCCCTCCCTCAGTCTACATCTTAGCCGTCCTGCGTAAGGCTTAAGAAGTCACTGAGGAGCCGGCACCAGTCTTCAATAACTTCACCTCGCTGCTCCACGATACATCTCGGCTCACCCTGTGTCGACCCTGTAATACTTTGGCTCTTAAAAGGATAAGGCTGGATGAGGAGAGAGAATTTATGAGCCCTTTGATCTATTCAAGAAATAAGTATGATGGCCAGAGAGCTAAGGATTCTGTCCCATTAAGTCCTTTAGTCGTCCTCTTCCATCTAGTTTTATATTGCCAATAAATAGTCCTTCACAATCGCGTTCAATTCCTCCAGAGCTTTCTCTGTGTGAAACAGGGTCACAGGGTCCGAAGAGGATAGCTGCGCGGCCTTCAATATCCGGTAGACGTCTTTCAAATGCTCAGGCACCACTTCAAACAACCCCACTCCCAGCGCCTCGAGAACTCTAACAATAATGTAGACCGCACCTCGTCGCACGGGAAGGTTGACTGGATGCTCCCTTTCAATATCAATGATACCCGCGCAGCAAGTCAAGATGTCGGTTGCATAGTTATGAATGCCCCAGCGGAGAGTAGCACAAACCTCTGCAAGGTTTGAGAGGCAACTCGCTCTGAGCATTGCCACATGCTTCCTATATGGACTTTCCAGGTCTTCTTCGCCTGTGGCCTTTGCTTCAGAGGTGAGGGATGGGTCTTCCTCCTCCACCGGCTTATACTCCGCTTCGTTTGTGTCCTTCTCTGTCTGACTCTCTCCCTCTTGATCAGGCTCAGCTTTTATCTCCTCCACCATTCTCTTGCCCCTTCGTCGATGATAAGTGGGTCCATTTTGCCCTTTCTTGCCCACATTTATAGGGAATATGATCGCGTCCTTCCAACGTGGCGCCCTGACACAGTCGAGGAGAACGCGGACAAGAGGCCCGGCATAGGGTCCGATGGTGTCGCCACATCGTCTCACGGTAAACATTAATGCTTCAGACATCTTAATCTGCTTCTCCAGCTGTCCTTCTGCAGTCTTGAATGAGGAGATGAGAAGCGGAACAGCCTTTCGAGGCAGAAGATCTGCTAGAACAGCCAATCCTTGAACCGCAGCCAGGTAAACGTAACTGTCCTGGTCTAGGAGACAGTCTTCGTATATGCCTAGTAATGACTCAATTCTTCTGGTCACAGTCTCTTCCTGACTCTGCCGACCATCCTCTTCTTGTTCGTTGATCTCTATAATAAGACCCGCACTCTTTTTGTCCTGTTCTGAGAGGGATAAACGGGTCCTTCTGACTAAACTTGTAAGCGCAACGACTCCTCGTGCCCTGATGGGTACCAAATCACTCGCAAGATCCGTCTTTGCTTCTGCCAATGTCTCCTCAAAGGTCTTTGGAACCGCCGACGGCTTCCTCTCTTCCTGGCTACCACTGGGAGACAATCCAACGGCGGACCCGCTTAAAATCATCACTCGCAATTGTGAAGCCATCTCCGCAACGTGGGATGAGTGATATTCTGAAAGAGTTTCAAGAGATGGGAGTAGTCGTCGCAGGAACTGCTTTTCTTTCTCTAGTCGCTGACTCATAGCTGCGCCGAACTCTAGGATAGTGGTAAGAATGCCTAGGGCGACGGAAAGGAGGTCATCAACCTCCTCACCAGCGCCAGAAGCAGTCGCATCTTCCATGCTTCCAAATCCTATTTCTTCCTCTTTGGTCCTGGTAAATCTGGCGGCTGATGCCTCGATCGAAAGTTGTAAGATTTCCAGGACCTGTTCTGCATTCTGAAGCATACTGGGTCCGGCCATATCAATAAGTTCTATTAGTAAGAGTAGGGCTTGCTGATACTCTGATGCATCACGGGGTAGGCAGTCATATTGAGAGAAGTGATATTGTGCCTCCATGGTGTCTTGGTCACCTTCCCCCCTTGTAGTGATGGAAGAAGTGCTCGTTACTGCTTCGCCGGTCTTGTACGCCGTAACAGCTTTGAGGATAGAGAGGAAGAAGTTGCCACTCACAGGTGACTCCACCAGCTCTGACCTTTTCAAAAAGCTAGTGAGCATAGTTCCGACAGCAAACTGTCCTTCTCCTTCCTCCTCATGCACGCCTGTCTTGGATATCAGCCGAGCGTGCTGGCCTTTCGTTATTAGAATTGCATCAGCTGCAGTCACATTCTCGTTGAGCGACAAAATGATGCCACCTGAAGGACCAGGTCGCACCTCTGGCATCCTACACCAAGCTACTGCCCAGCCTTTATCTAGTGTGTACCTAGCAGCCTGGGGATACATGGACAAAGGAAAGACGACTCTATTCGGGAATAGACTTGCCACAAGGATATCCGTGCTGCCATCCGCCACCCTAAGGAGCCCCTCTATAATAAAGTCCAGTTTGGCTTTGGTATGACTCTTCATTGCGGACGCCTTGCTATAAAGCATTACAAGCGGTCGAAGGAGTGGGAGGAAGTATTGAGAAAGCGACCGCTCAGCCGTTGCTTCGACCACCATCTTTAGAAAGGAAAGAGCCCGCTCTACCGCCCCTTCACTTTCAATGGCCCTTCGGACTATTTGAGAGGGCAAATCGGGAGACAGCTCAGCTAGCTTTTGCTCTAATCTCCGTGCGAGCCTCAGCTTCAACGCATCTCCATCGAATTCGTCTTCCTCAGGCAGAGCGCTATCCGCGTCCATAAGAAATCTGGGATCACAGAAAAGGAGGAGAGGGTGCAAAAGGTCCCTGAAAATGGCCGCATTGGCTAGGTCAGGATGTTGTGAGGCCATCCTCGCCGCAATATGCACTGCCATCCTGCTTAGGGGAGCGGTTGTACCCTCTGACTCCTTGAGGCTCAATAGCTCCCGCAGCTGCGGGCCCACACATAGATAGTAGTCGGACGGAGACAGCTTCTCTGGAACAGAAGAGATGAGGTCAGCAATCCTCATAATTGCTTGAGTGTTCCCAGGGGGAAGAGAGGAGCACATCACATCCACAACCGCAGCCACTCCTCCCTCCTTCCGTAGACATTCACTCATCAGTAGCCCGCACTGTTGCCTGAAGCTGCGGAGACCGCTATCTTTTGCTGTCGATGAGAGAAGCTGATGTAGAGAAGAGACAACAAGAGAGAGAGGGATGTCTTGGAAAACCTTATCTAGCAGTCTATCGGCCTCCGTTCTGAGATATGTCTTGTTATCTCCTCCTTCTATTCATCCACAGCAATCGGGTAGTTAGCGCAGAGCGGTCTCAGTGAAAGGAGAGAGGCGTTGTGCGAGGCGGAAGAGGTGGCCAACAGGGTAGAAGAATGGGTGAAGGAAGATATTTGAGGCCGATAAGCGTGTTGGCAAGAAGCAAAGCTTGCGGAGAGGCAGACAGGCCTTCTTCGTACAGACAAGGAGAGACGCGTAGTGAAGCCATCACAAGGACCGATTACCGATTTAGAAAGCAGAGAAGAGAGATTTATAAGAGAGAAAGAGAAGGATCAGAGAGTAGCAGTGGCTGCTCACTTTCTCACCTTGTCGTGTATACAGCACGAACCCAAGAACATCCCGGCTATACCTAGGCATCAGCATCGCTTTTAACTGAGGAAGAGAGACGAACTCATAGACGGCGATCACCATCGTTAGCAGCCGTTGCTGGGAGCAACTTTGACATGGAGGAGCAGACGACTTTACTGGGGTGTTGGACAGCAGCTGCGCCTGCCCACAGTCCAGGACAGCCTCCGAGATCTTCATAGTCTTTGGAAAGACTCTCTTTCCTACGCAGAAAGTAGGAGGACAGAAAGATGCTGACACCGCACCCCAGCAGATAAGCAGCTCTAGCGCCGATTGAATGTTCGTATAGTCCACAAGGCTCAGCAGCCCTGGAGGAGCTTTGCTATCGTCGTTGGTGGTCCTCTCATTCCCTTCCGTTGCTGCATGTTCCGCAAAGAAGTGGAGGACTCGAGCTAAGGCTTTCAAAGTTGGAAAGAGGATTGCAAAGACAAGCCTTGACACGTCCGGCAGAGACTCTTTTGAAGTGGAGCACGAGCTGCAAGAGTCTTCCATGGAATCTTTTGGCGTGTGCTTCTCCTCATCTCCTTCACTCTGAAGAGTGAGAAGTCCTTTAACAGCAGTGCGCAGTCTCGCCGCCGATTCTGAGCTCCTCACGTCCAACTTTGATACGGGAACAATCCGGAGTTCTTCTATGATGTCATTGAGTTTCTTGGTCAGCGATCTCAGGATCCGCTCCTGGGCCTTGACCTCTGCTGGCGCTGTCTCCATAGTAACACTTCTGAGGCCAAGAAGGCCCACACACTACTGGCCAGTAGCCAAGCGCGGCCTAAGGTTCCCTATCATGGTATTGCTGGCAGTGCCGCTCTTGAAGCGGATGATGACACCTACAGAGCTTGTTACATCCGAGACCTGAGCTTTCACTTTCAGAAGCAGCTGAAGCTTCAAAGCGCGGCTGTGAACAATGCTTTCCCTTGGCCACATCACCAACACGATACATGACGCATATCGGGAATAGGCACGGGTAGCCTCAGGAATAGAGTTACAAACTTGTCAATGATCAGGAATGTGTATGACGGTGGATCAGAACGAAAGAGTTTTCACAGGTGCGAACAGTGGATGGATCTTCGGCTGGCACCAGTGTCCTAGGTCCAGCGTCCTGGCTCCTGGATCCTGGGGTCTTGGCACCTGGCTGCTGGCAGCCAGACCGGGAGTTCTGATTGCTGACAGTACCATCCCTCCGTTTAAAAGGAAATCTCTGGCGTAAGCGCGTTATATTGCCCATTGTGAGTCAGGAGAAAGGACCCTGACACTGTTGAGGTCATTCCATTATGGTCCTCGCACGCTCATTGCGAACACTAATTGCTCGACGAGGTAGTGGACCCCATTTTGCAATGGCACATGTGATACTGACGCCGCGCTTGGGCATATGCCGCAGCTCATGCTCGGTCTCTGGCTTGTCAAGTGAATGCTACTCGCTATGATGGACTGGGTGGATTGTCCCGTCTTGCATCGACCAAAAGTGGACTGAGTCCAGATCCATCCAAGGCCATTATAATCCCTCTGCCCAAGCTGTCGCCATCCATGGTACCCATACTTCACATTCTACGCGTTATTACGCTGACGTTGTTTTTCACGGTACTCTCGTCTTCCCAGGAGGAGGGCAAGATTTTGAAATGGCATGTGAAGGAAGGAGAACTAATCAACCAATATGACCTCATTGTCGACATCAGAGCTACGAACTTGATCAGCGGCTCCGGTAAAGTGAGTGCCTCCCTGGTGGCTAAGGGCGCCAAGATGAGAGCGCTGAGTCTTATACTCACTGTCCGGTTAGGCCACCGACATGGAGATCGAGGCAGTGGATGATGGCTACTTGGCAAAGATTCTTGAGCCAGAGGGTTCGGTAAGCTTGACCTCTGCATCTGTCTTCCGGAGAGAACCTTCTAGGCGCTGCGCCAAAACCCTCGCGTGACCTGTGCTCATTTAGACAAAAGGATGCGCAGGGAGTTCTCCCGCAGGTAATGCAGTGGCATTGCTCTCCTAAGACCCCTTCTCCGTTCCCATTGTTGTTTATGAGACTGTCAAGGTCGGGGAACCTATTGCCATCATGTGTGAAGAAGAAGAGGATGTTAAAGAGTTCTCAGGCCTAAAGGAAATTCCAAGCAGCTGGGACAAGTATGACACGACGTTCCAATGGCAGGCCTACAAGAAGAAGAAAGAGGGTTCGAGCGTCAGAGTGGACTAGGTAAGAGGTTAAGCCAAATGGTGTGGCTGTCTGCACGGGCTGTCCCTCCCAGACATACTGCTGGTAGGCAGTTCTTCTCAAGATGATTGTAGATCCTATCATAGTTAGTCGCGGTGGTTCTCCAGCATCTTTCTGTCTATCTGGGAAGGGGGGAGAGCGCATATGTTGAACTCGGCTCGCAGCTTCCAAGCAGGACCACGGACTAGGGGAGCATGAGGCCCAGCTCGTCCTGCTGTGAGCTCTGATGGGATAGCTAATGTGTGGCCATCAACTTTTCTTAATCTTTAGCTCACTATGTGCTAGGGAAGAGGCTCTTCAGCATCCCCGATCCTAGTAATGTGAAGGTATGCGTCCGTGCCGTAGCCCTCCATTGAGATGACCTGCAGATCTCCACCAAAATAACGAGCGAATAGCCTACTAATGGGTAGTCCATATCCCAACCCTGCCAACGGAGCATCCATGCCAAAATCCCTAACGCCATCTAGCATTTCGAACGCGTTGCTGTCAGCGGTCGTGAACATGTAGGACCAAATCCGGTGCAGCTGAGACCTCGGGATACCTCCGCCTTCATCTGATATTTTTATGCACACGTCTTCGTTTTGCTCTGCGTCAGCTATGACTATGCGGATTGGCGGGAGCTTATTGTCAATGCCGTGGGTCTCACAAACTGCACGCATAGAGTTCTTCAAAACCTCGAACAGGATGTGATGCAGATGACTGGGGATGAAGGGAATAGTGAGATCTGTGTGGCCGTGGATCGAGACCTCGGGAGCTTCTCCATATTGCCGAAGGCAGACGTGATGAGCACTGTCGACTGCTGCTAGAGCCACTTCAGCTGGTGATGTGCTTTCGCAAATGCAACCGACCCAACCGGGCTCATGCTCATGCAGAGCGATATGCTGACCAATCAGCATTCGAATGCCTATTCTGCTCATGTAGAAGGCATCCAGGAAGCGATGTATTTCTTGCATATCGGTCAAGTCGACCTCTCTTGGAGAAGAGAACTTGGACTGATTCTTTCTATAAAGATGGTTCTTGAACTCCCACACACCTCTGGCCATTGTAAACAGTGTACCTTTAGAATGATAAGACACAGAGTCACTCTGTCAAATTTGTAAGTTAAGACCTTTGTAGTGTGAAGTGTATACCTGCGTGCCTATCTTTGATCCCAGCTATGAGCTCTGTAAAGTGGTCTTCGTCGGTGGTCGTTTGAATCTTAGGGAATCGCATAAGCTCGTCGAAGGACTGGATGTACCATTCCTTCACATTATTCACCGAAGGCATATCCGAGAGTCCAAAGGGTAGATCGTCTAGGTCACGTACACGATGTGCTAACCGGATGGGGAGTTCATGATGAAGAAACTGCGCAGCCTTGACTAGAGTTCTGGGCTGCGGGTTTCCCCCGAACTCTAACAGCTGCTTAAGACTGACGCCAGTCTGAGGTTTTCTCGCAGCAGTGTGAATCTCACTCCTAAGAGCGGTCTTCGATGCCACAGATCTGACTGCCATTACTGCTGCGATAGAGCCCGGTTCCAGTTGGTACTCAACAAAGATTCCTAACTCCGACACATCCGTGCCTAGATATGAGGCCAGTCAGATTGGAGTTCCCCAGGTGGGCTATTGAATATAGCCAATGGCGGCGACTGTATGAGCCTTCCACGACGACACCTCAAGAAAGCTAGCACGGTTGAAGCGCTACGGACGATGAAGCTACTGCCTTGTGGCCTCTCTCGTGCTCCCTTCAACCGTTTTAATAAACCCACCGCGCTCGCTTTCTGGCCCGTGTTTCCTCTAATGACTCCCGCAGTCTGATGATGGCTTGATGGGCCTGGACGACGTGGGAAGATAGTAGGTTGTGAGGCTGAGGAGGCCAGCAGAGAGAAGCGTGAGGACGATGTGAAGGTGGTCTGTCGGTCTGGTCCAAGGCTCTGATGAGAGGGAGCAGCCAGGATCATCAGGGCAGAAGGGAAGTGCTTCGGCCTCCAGAAATTTCAGTTCAACGAAAAGTGTGGAACGGCAACCTTGCTCAAGGGGACAATAAGTTTTTGTAACTCTTCAAACCTGAGCTGAAAGAGCGACGCTCCAGAGTCACCTTCGTATAAGGGTCGGGTCAACAAAGTCAAGATACACACAAATAATCAGCCATTGATTACTACGACCGCATGCTATCTCTCCAGGGGGATGCCTGTTCACCGTTAGAACAGCCTAAAGCGATATTATTACTATCCCTGAAAGACTGAAATACTAGTTTAAAAGGGAAAGATAGAACCATATTATTACTGCTGGGACGAAGCAGTGGTTGATCCTTCTCGTTTTCTTCTCTCTGGAAAGCGCTGCCCGGCGTCCACATTCTATTGAGAAAGAAGCTTCAGGATTCTCCAGATCTGTCTGAGATAGCAATCGTGCTTTGAACTTGACATCTCCATTGCTTTGTACTGAAGCTTAACTTGAGCCCCGGTCGTGGATTGGCTAAGTATGGACGACAGAGATAACAGAGATGACAGAGAGGATAGTCGGAGGGACGACAGAGAGGATCGCGGCAGGGATGATTATAGAGAAGAGAGGGGCCGCAATGGTGATGACAGAGATGACGGACGCAAAGAGCGCCTGAAGCCTCCGCCGGATGTCAACGAGATGTTCACCCTGAAAGTCGACAACGTTTCTTATCGCGCTACGTAAGTACAATATCTTGTTTGTAAACCCGCAAAAAAGTGTCATACATTAATATGATGCTCCTTACAGAATTGAGGAGATAAGAAAACTATTTGACAGGTAAGATACAGGTACCCCTGGTCTTCGGTTTACCTGGCCTAAGAGCTGTTATGGCAGGTTTGGCGAGGTGGGAGACGTCTACATTCCCAGAGACAGATTTACTATGGAGTCAAGGGGCTTCGCCTTTGTGCGCTTCCACTCTAAGCGGGACGCTGAGGACGCAATTGAGGTAAGGACATTCGGTGGGAGGTGTGCGCTCTATCTAATCTTCCCTTTGATAGGCAATGGACAATTACGATTTTGACGGCCGCCGTCTTCGAGTCCAGTTTGCGAAACAGCGTCGTCCTGAGAACCCAAGAGAGTTCTACTCTCAACGCGATAGGGACCGTCGTGGAGGCGGATATCGTGGCCACCGAGGCGGCCCGCGAGGACGGTATGCACTGTTACTGGTCTTTGGGTTTAACGTCCTATTATATCCTAATTGGTGTTATCTAGGTCTCCTCCTCCCAGACGTCGTAGCCGCAGTGCTTCCGGTGGGCGGTGGAATCCGGGAAATAGCAGAAGCCGCAGCCGCAGGTAATTATTCGTGTAGTCCACTCTTGCCCTGCTGCATCTTAACAAGCTCTTCTCTTCAGCCCTCCGAGGCGCAGAAGCCGCAGCCGTTCTTTCGATAGGCGGCGCTCAGACAGGCGGAGCAGGTGGGTCGTGGTCCATTTTTACCCAACGCTTGCTCTCTGAGCTATTGAACCTGACCTTCGTGCAATGCAGATCCCCCTCTCCTCGCCGCTAGTACCAGAAGCTAAGGACTGCCCGATGCTACCCACTGGAAACCAGTCCCCGAGTGGAGCGTGTACTAGTTCCCGACTGGAGCGTATACTGATCCTGCGTCGTGATGTTGTGCCTGAGCCTGCAAAGAGATCTTCAAAACACTAAGATTGCTTACCAGAAAAAGTTACATCCTGCCAGATCGTGTCACACATTGTCTCCTGATGGTGCCTGAGTCTACCCTCCCGTCACACTAAGTGCCAGCGCTCATTAGCAGATGCAGAGCCTGAGAATATATCCGGTAGACTAGACAACCTGACATAGGGGAAGCAGCAAGTGCGCAGTACTAATTTCCAGATAGCAGAAGTGGGCTAGACTGTATAAACTTCAGCTATTCTGCAGTTCACGTAATTTACCCTCGCGGTGGACTGGGCTCGATTCAGGAGAATCTTTGAGCGATCGCACCGCAAGCATATCTCTTGAGCGGAGATAGCAGCATGCGCAACCAGCTTGGCCCCATAGCACCGAAGGCTTATAGTTCTACCTACTGCGAGTTTAGATGCGCTCCTAGTTGGAAATGGCGGGATCCGAAGGACCAGATCCTCCTGATAAAGCGACAGAGCAGAAACCCTTGAAGATGAAGTGAACCAGCTTGGTCAATTTCTTCGCATATCCTGCTGCTACTCTAGATGCGCTCTTAGAAGCTTGGCGGTACCATGATGACCAGCCCATCCTGATTAAGTGGCAAGGCAGAAACGTGGAGTTGAAATGCCCATATGGGATAAGGAGGAGCACGAGCGGCGTCTGCAGATGGTGCCATGCCCAGAGTCTATTCTTTTTTGCAAACATCAAGGACAACTGCAATCTTTCCTAAATATGTACTCTGGCCTTCGCAAACGCCTGCGTCACCTTAAGCGGTGTAAGGGAGAGGGAGAGGGTACCTGCTTGATCCTGCGTCGCTAGGTAATTGAGCTTCCCAATGGAGGGCACAGTTGTATCATATTGTCAATGACCCTGGAGGCTCCTTCTCTGGCTTTGGTAATCTCTACAAAGTACAGCAGTAACAATCGCAGGATCGATGTCTGAGATTTCTGGGGACGCTTGAGTGACCTGGTCTAGAAGCGTTGTATCACCTGGAAGTTTCCGAGTCCACGTGTCTGAAGCGCGTAGCTCATTAGTGGCAGCTCTACGTCACCCACAGCAAGGAAAACCCACCGCAAATAGTTCTCGTGGAGGTCAACGGTGCAGTGTTCATGAGGTTCAAGGCGGCAGTGGTGATGAAGGCGAAGACCATGAGGCTGAGGCCGTACGAAGGCAAAGCTAGCGCCCAGTACTTGGACGGGTAGTATGTGATGCCATACGACTGGATAAATTCGTCTGGAATGTAAGCCCAAGCCAAGAATAGGGCTGGGTTGCAATATAAGTTGTTACCCAATCTTAGGTGTTAATATTACTCTGACACATACCGAGGCCAATTGAGCTCATTATCCACAGGAAAAAGCCGAAGACCTCCATTTGAATTGCCCCCGCCTTCTCCTCCTCAGTAATAGCTAAGAATGCAGGCGAGTCCTCAGTCTCCTCCTGCTGCTGGCTGGACTTTGCCACCGGTGCAGACACCATTTTTTCCTTGAAATCTGTCAAGCTGAAGGAGCAAGCCTATCTAGTTCACATGGAGCGCGGAGATTCGGCAAGTCTCAACTGATTACTGCTCTACCATGACTGACAAGAACTTCTAAACTCGACGGCGCCATAATAATACCCTCACAGTGTACTTATTGAACGGGCCGCCGGTCTGGTGTCTGCTCTGCTTGTTGAGCTTATTGCCAAACACTTGTGATCGATCTCCGTTGACAACTTCCACAGTAAAATGACAGAGTTTTATCGTGCACTTGTACGAGCTACAGACGATCTCATGGAGATTCTTGACATGTGAGTGGGGATGATTTGTTTGTAGTAGTACGCCACAGTAGTACAGCGATAGGTTAGGAGTGTGATAGCCGGTACCCGCTCCTCATCACTTTGCATTGACTGCATTGTCTATATTACTATTACTCCCTTAGCTCCCTTCAGCCCTGACTGTAGTGAGGGGCTACTATTATCTATCGTCAGCGTCAGTGAATGGGAGACAATGAGTTTCTGCAGCTCCACAGAGTGTTTGGGGATATTATAGAGCTTAGCGAACTAACAGAGATTTCTTGAGCTCAGTCATCACCTCCGCGCGCCATACATATATCGCCAAAGACGTACACGTAGCACTGGCCTTTGAGATAACTTTCATATTACAAAGATGCAGCTGCCATTTCTCAATTCCCTTCTCAAGTCTGCTTCCAAGTATTATAAAAGATCTCAGGCACGCGAGCTCGCCAAATTTGGTACGTACATGTGGGGACGCTGCTGACAGTCCGGCTAATTTTCAAAGTTCGTTACCTGTTGTCCAAGAACGAAGGCATGCATGATTGCAGTGCTAGGTTCATCTCCTACTTGACAAAGACTTCCTTTATATCCGTCGCTCGTAATCGGCCCTTTGCTACTAGCTCTCTTGGAACTTGTCGAATGAACAACGCGTCAGAGTGAATAAGCTCTGTTTTTTGATGGCTACTGTAGGACTCAAGTATGAGGACATCTTAGTGGATACGCCACTCGTGCAGAGAGCAGCTCAATGGCTCCCAAAAGAAGAGATGATGAACAGAAACAGAAGATTGGTGCGAGCCATCGATCTTGGTCTCAAGAGAGTAGACCTTCCAGAAAACCTTCAGGCTATGCAGAGGCCATATGATTTCTACCTCCAGAAGAATCTCAAGGAGGCCGAAGCACTACACCTGGAGCGCAAGGAGCTGATGTCTTAAGCTGTTTATAGGAAGCGGAAGGCTGTGACCAGGTACAAGTTTAGGGCTACTCATAAAGCCAACACCTTAGTGGAGCGGAACTGAGTCGCTCCTTCGAATAGTATGAGGCAAAAGGGGATAATGAGCCAAAGGGCAGTTGCCGCCTGGAAAACAAGGGAAAGTGATGGCTAAAAGTAAAGATGAAATCGCAGTCCTCCTATGTTAAGCAGATTGCTGAGCTTCGTTGTAAAGTCCCAGAAACCAGATTTCTGCCTACGCCTACGATGTCCTCACATTCTTAAGCGTCATCTTGATAAGCCAAACTGCTCAAGAATCTGCTCCGTGTGCTCACCGAGCCTCGGACCGGGATCCTGTTGAGGGCTCGCTCCTGACATGTGAATGGGTGTTCTTATGACAGCGATATTCTCGCCCTCACACTGCGCAGTTCGTTAGAACAATATCGGTGGAAAGTAAAAGAGCAAAGAGCAAGCAAAATGCTTGTGAGATGACTTGTCTCCGGCCAATGACACTGCAAGTCCTTACCTCGATCTCTACTTTCATGCTTCTATGCATTAGCTGCTGGTCGTGCGATGCTTCCTGGGGAGAGTTGATCTAGTAAAGGAGTTTAGTTTCTCGCATCAATCTAATGTCTCAGCCTTTGGTGGAGCTTCCCAGAACAGTCTTCTGTCGCTTCATCGCGTTGTAATTCTACTACGATGTCTTCATAGTCGTCTCCCCTCAGTGGATGCTCTCGCCTACCTTTTCTACCGGTACATCTAGACCATGGCAGGTATCCAGAATTTCTTGTGTCGAGAACTTAATAAGGTGGGATTGCAGCCTGTCCCGGATCATCTCTCCCTTCCTGCCTTGTGCAATCCCATCATCTGGCTTGAGGTCTGTGAGCTTCATGGCCTAGAGAACATCAGTGCAGGGAGTGGAGCATTGTGAGTCATGCTAATACTTGTATCGTGATGTTACTAATAACCCCGTATGATCCGAGATGAAAGGATCAGGCTGACTCCTATCCCTTCTCGATCTGTTCAGATAGGCTAAAAGAGAAAGAGGAATCTATTGTGGAACGGAATGGCGTGCAAGTCCGACGGTGTGATTGCAAACCGCGGAACAGCAAATAGACACCAGGTGAAAACAATTCAACACTGACTGGTTAGAGCAAAAACGAGAGAGCAAGCGGAGACAAGCCTTACCTTGCAGAATTGGATCCAGAACTTCGGCTCCAGAGTACCTAAAGCGATGTGACCATCGCTTGTCTTATACACGCTATATCCAGGAATTCCTCCAGCCAGCATGTCCTTTCCGCCACCGACCTCTTCTCCAGTGTAGGTACACCGCGATGCCGGAAGAACTGATAGGGAAAAGGGCCACGCCACACATTAGTGGAGACCATTACGTTCTATAACATCTCACGAACAAAAAACAGAAGAAGATAAAAAGAACACAAGATCGCTGTAGGCTCTAGGAGAAACTGTTCATATTATGGTGGATGACTCTCAAGAGTGAGGAGCCGTAGGCAAACCAACCAAAAGAACAGCCACTGAGGGTAATACAGATATGGAAAATCTATCACTATCGACGATAACCCAATTCGCAAAGACTCGGAGACTCTCCTCACCTGTTGTCGCATAAGCTCCATCAGTGAGGGAGACGTCAATGAGACAGCCTCGCCGGTATCCACTATCCGACTTAGCCTGTCGAGCGTTGCGCAGCAAAGCAGCCAATATCTGGGTGACAGCAGGCCAAGAGCCACCACAGAGGTCTGCCACTTGTATGGGAAGCACCGCAGGATCCTTCATCAGCCCCAAGACTCCAGCTTTTGCACAATAGTCCAAATCATGCCCTAGGTAGCAGGTAGGAGTCGGATCTTAGACCTTTGTCAATCAGTGGCTCCTGCCAAAGTCGTTTCAATGTCTTCCGTCAAGCACTCAACCACTATCCCCTCGAAGTTGTCCTGACCTTCGCCTAGGCACACTGAGACTTACCTGGATGTTGGGCTGAGGGCCCGCCTTGTCCATAGCCCGAAATTCTGCAGATTATCAAATGCGGAAACTTATGCTCCAGCTCGGGTGAAGACTGCACTCCAAGAATGTCTTCGAGAACTCCAGGACGAAAGCTCTCGACGAGCACATCTGCGTACAGACGAATCAGATCAACATCAGCTTTATACATAATTTCCTCTCCTTGCCCCGCCTAGCAACTACCTCACAGGCCTCCTTCCGTATATTAGTCATATTTTCTAATGTTTCTTAGTTCTCGGCTGGCTTCTGGATGCCCCTCTGCCTGCCCCGCTCTCTGTTTGACGTCTGATATTCCAGTTCCCAAAGTTCTAAACTCTACCTGACTTCTTTATAATCTGTTCAAGCAAGGCAACGTCGGATTGTTCCCTGAAGTCCAATGCAATGGATCTAAACGGATTAGCGACGAGGCGTCAGCATTTCCCAGAGAAGAATTGTAGAAGGAAAGCAACATCTATGAAAGGACATGAGAAGTATCCACCAAGGTCGCTAAGGCAAAGAGAAAGAACGCCAAGAACGAGATCTGGCGACAACTCGAGTTAGAAAGCCTTTCCTCCTTCTACTTTAAGATCACTTTGCTCTCTCTGTCTCTCTCTTTCTATCTCTCTCTCTCTCTCTCTCTCAATAAGCATGAAAGTTCTTCTTTCTCTTGCCTTCGGTTTACCTTTTTCCTCGATTGAGAGCATGAAACATGACCGAGTTCTTGTCTTTGGCCAACGGTGGATAGTATCGAGTACCATCTCCGCCCTGACTCTCCACCTTTATAACGTCCGCACCTAGGTCTGCCAGCTATTTATGGCAAGGGGTAGGACGATTCCAAAGAAAGGCAAGACGGAGTATTAGCTGATGCAGCAAGAACGCTGACTAGAAACGAAGGGAGAGATAGCAAGCAAGGAAGAAGTACCAGCGAGAAAGAAGTGGCAAGGAACTGGAAGTGTAAAAGGAGCCAGCCTGTCTAAGGGGAAGAGCCTATGTAGGGGTTACAATTTGAGTAGCGTATGGGCCTGGCAGCAAGCGGGAAAGGTCAAGAACTTTCACGCCTTCAAGGGGCGGACGCATCCCGGGGCAGACCGTGGAGAAGCTTGTGGACAACAAGGAGGCAGGCTGGTTAACCGCGACAGCTGGATGCTGTCCTCTTCCTATTGAGCTTCCGCAAGCCACCCCTCTCACCAGTAGCCTCCCTCTAGAAAGAGAAGCATAGGTCTGAAGTCTGATGAGCATAATGGCGGGGGCTTGTCACAATGGAAGCTAAGCATTCAGCGTTAGAGACTCTCCGGGAGACCACAGCTTTGGGGAGAGAGAAAGGGATTAGTGAAGAGGAGACAGGCAGAACAGCGTAGACAATCCCGCTACCACTAGCAGCGTAGCGACGAAGGCTTACAAGATAGAAGCCTCGCTTAGATGACAGGCTAACTGAGGCGCAGCGGATCGAGACAACCTCCAATAATACATATCCAAGCCAAGGAAGATATAAAGAGCTGCCTGGCGCGGAAGAAGGGCATCCGAAGCTCTTGTGCTCTTGAGCTTCAACATCCCGATCCTAGCCGTTCGAGGCCCCAATAATCTAGCTCAGCTGCCATTGTCTAGCGGTTAGAGGCTTCACTCCTTCATGCTTCAAGGTTTTTTCTCATCAACAAGAATGATTGCGGCGGAGATACTGAGAGTCCGCAGCGGCATCACCATGAGAAAGAGCTATTATGGAGCAGAGAGCGCAGCATCGCTGTCTCCAGTCTTCTTCTCTTTCATTCCCTCCTAGTTTTCCCTTCTGCTGAGCCACAGGTTGAAGCGTCAGACGAGCATCTAGATGCTACATCTGACTCTGACTGCTGCTGCTACTACTCCTAGCTTCACGGCGCATCAGCTACGGACTACGAAGGCCCAAAGGTAGCGATAGGGTTGACTACTCTTAGTCTTGGTTAACGTGGCCAACGCGTTTCTCAATAATCGAGAGGCAACTGCAAATATGAGCGGCGAGGATGGCAATAAGCTTGCCACAGATTCCACTCCCTTACTCTTAGATAGCTTCAGGGAGGTTCTGATTCGACAAGAAGAGACAATTGTCTTCGCTCTGATTGAGCGAGCACAGTTCCCCCTCAACTCTTCCGTGTATGACAAAGGACAAACGTGAGTGCGACGGTGACAAGCGCTATATCCTTTGAGCGCTACACTTTCTGTCCCAGCATCTCGCTGTCGTTATGCCTCCGCCTCTGCCTCATCTTTCCTCCTCTCGATCCCTAGGTACTGTCTTACCTCATCGTACTTCTAGTCGAATACACTTTGGTCTTCTTCTCGCTCTTTGTGCCCGGGCCTCTTACGCTGTCTTTTCTACGTGCCAGAGGAGTGATAGGTGGAATCAATATACGAGGACCCAAGTTTGATGGAAGCTTCTTGGTAAGTGATTGCTAACAATCTTGGGCCAGAGGCGCCAGCCAGGCCCAAGGGAGATGACCCAACGAAGCAAGAGTCAAGGAACTAAAAAGGTCTCCCCTGATGTGTGATTTTAGGACTTCCTCTTTAGCGAGACAGAGCGCTTGCACTCCTTAGTGAGGCGCTATACGTCTCCAGATGAGCACGCCTTTTATCCGGACTCGTAAGTAATAGACGACCCAGACGAAGATAGTCGCAATCTAGCTAGTTTTCTGGGTGATGGGGCGATCATTGAGCAGAAGCATAAAAACTGAAGGGAAGGCTGGTTGGGAGCTCATCCAAGTAGTAGATAGATGCAAGGTGTCATTCGTTTGGTCGTATATTTTTGGCGATCGCGTTGTCTGCTTTCAAATTGCTTGCTTGTCTTAATGACGCGGTCGACTTGGTTCTCGCCATGTGCTGCTCTCGTCCGGAGCTACCGTGTAGCTCTTCCAGTGCTTGGATCTATCCATGCTGATCTCGTTCCTTGCGGTTCTAACCTCCCGCATTGACATGTCCATCTAGCCTTTGTGAGCCGATGCTCTCGAATGTCAACTATCCTGCCATTCTGAAGCCTAACGCCATCAACATAAATGACCGGATAAAGACCATCTACCTCAACAAGATTTTGCCATCGGTCTGCCAGCCAGGAGAAGACTCTAACGAGGTGAGTTGTTTGTCTAACACTACCTGCTAGAGAGCTCCATTTTATAGAACAAAGGAGCGTTTATAAATAGAAAGTGAGTCTGGGGCACGCCACCATTCTTGGCTTAATGTGAGACCTTAGAGTCGGCTAGGACGTCCTGCCACACCTTTCGCTTACTCTTCCATAGTATGGTTCCACTGCTTGTGCGGATATAGCTGTGCTACAGGCTCTGTCCAAGCGAGTCCATTACGGAAAGTTCATCGCGGAGGCAAAGTTCCAGGTTAGTTACTAGCTTGAGGTTCTGAGCTTGGAAAGTGGAGTCCGCAGTACCAAGGGAGAGATGGGCTATAACCTCCCTGTTATTGACACCCGAACTTGGCAGGAAGAGCCCGCAAAGTACACTGAACTGATTATGAAGAACGATGCTGAGGGTATAATGCAGGAGCTGACCAAGCCAGTAGTCGAGGATGTAAGTCCATCAGCATAGCCCTCTAGGGCCTCAAGGATCTCAATAACAACTAACTTCTTGCTTTATTTCTTCAGAGGGTCTGCCGCAGAGTCAAACTAAAAGCCTCAAGCTATGGTACAGAAGCTAGCTTTGTTTGCGCGGTCACTCTCTGCTTATGTGACTTCTCTCGCTGCCCTTTTCGACTCGCATATCAGGTCAAGACATCGATGTCGACAAGCGGCCACTTGAGAATCCCCGCTACAAAGTAGATCCCGACCTAATCTCTAATCTCTACCGGGTGCGTGGGCGCGCTTTTTAGAAATATTATATCCCTCCTTGCATCAAGCCCTTTTCAGAGTCCTTTTGATCTTTGGAGCTAACAGAGTCTATTTAGGACTTTATCATGCCTCTAACAAAGGAGGTCCAGGTGGAGTACCTCCTGCAGAGACTTGATCATGACTCCGTAGCGTACTTGGGTCCAGAGGATAGCTCTTGCTTTCAGGCGGTAAGGCCTTCACTTCCAACGACGCTATCCCACTCTGCCAAGCGTCTGCATCCCTGGCGATTGGAAATTCAGGGTCCGCTGCATGCCGTTACCTCCCGATCTATCTTACTCTATCTTGAGAGTCTGTGTTTGCCACCATTTCTTAGGCTCCTTTATTCTATCCGTTATTACCTCCACGCTAAGCACCATTTCGACTGGCAGGCTCTGGACCACTTCGGAAACCCTGCGAGCCGTAATTTTGTGGCACTGAAGTCTGTTTCGGAGGTCTTTAACGCCGTGATGTCGAACCACTGTGCATACGGAGTAGTGCCTCTAGAGGTTTCGAGAACAGGCATGGTCAAGGTTACCCAAGAGTTGCTGATATCAAGGTGAGGGGAACGTGGCTGCTCTTATAAACCTGGGCGCTGGAGACACAAGGGAGAAAGCAAGCAAAGGGAGCCCTAAGACCCCTTCAATCTCAAAACCAAGCATTATGGGAAAAGCTTTGCCCCGGGGATCAAAAAGGAGCGTGAAGTAAGGAGATGGAGGAGTCGGAGATGGAGGAACATCCCGGGCTACAAAAGCACAATAGCGTTGACGGCTTGATAAAGGGTATGGTCAGCTTTTGGTGTTGGGTCTCGATCATCCATTGGGCGAAGTTACAGCGACGGCCAAGACTGCCCTTGGACAGTTTGCCCATTAACGTCGCCCTGTAGTTCTCTGTACATGTCAGCGGAGCGTTACATCAAGGAGAAGCATGGGTTGGCGGCGATGGCGCCGCTTCCAGGGCATTTGGAAGGGGTGGAGCAAGTTTTTGTCCCAAGAAGCCTCTTTCCTGAGTGCCGGCTTTGGGTTAGCCAAAATTTGCCACGCGCCGAGGTGACACTAGACCTGGATTCTCGTCTTGTCTCTTCTGCATTGTCTGACCTCAGGCGTATACCGTGTCAAGATTCCTTCCTCGCTGTTCACTCCATCCAAAGGCTTGATTCCGACCGTTTCCCTCCAACCCGTCCAATGTGTCAGGGTGATTAGCCATAACCTTCACACTTTCTTCCAGGTCATCACGGTCGA
>FLMG01004519.1:0-32182 GCA_900088475.1 Hyphochytrium catenoides
GGAGCCAAGGAGATCGACGGCAGGTGGGATAAGGACGAAAGAAGCTAGGAGGACCTTCCTCAAGCTCTTGGCCATGCCTGTCTGCAAAGCAATGTCACCAAGTACCGATCTCCCCGTTTATCCGTGGAGATACCCCTGAAGCTTCATGGGCGGCGTTTGGTATCGTGTGGGAGGTTGCCTCAGCTTCTCATCATAAGATAATGGCTCCGAAAGCCAGGCGCAAAGCTTCTGGCGCTAGCGCGACCACTTTGCAAGGGGCACGAGCCGCGACGATATTGGAGGAGATCTCTAGTTCTGGCGGGGCTCCTCCTGTGCTTATCTCTGAGCTCTACGCCTTACTGCACAAAGAGCTAGGGGAAAGAAAAGTTATTGACCCAGAGTATTTGGCGGCAGTAGCTCCAAGAGCTTTAGAAACCTCTAAAAGTTGTAAACGAGGGCATCCAGGCAGGATACCAACTTATGGGTCCTACATTGATTGTATGGTCAAAGAGAACACGGAGCCTCCCCCGCTTCTCTCTGCCTCAGCAGCTAGAGAAGTGGCGAGCGAGTATGGTTCAATCCTTATCAAGACCACCCAGACTAGCCTTCAGCTACTGTCACAAGGCGTACAGGAAGAAGGGAGGCTTAAAGAAGTCATACCGCTTCTTTTGCGCGTGGCATGTCTTTCTGTTTATGCTCTGGACCGCATCCGGAAAGCTCTGAACTGCGGAGAGCTGGCACTGGAGAAGATGGAGTACCAATGCCTAACGAAGTGTGTCGAACATGATGAGGTAAGCCAGGAGTGTCCTTCTTCAGTATATTTCCAGTGCCATGGCAAACGCCACCCAAAGACCAGAGAAGGGAGAGGCCAAGGGCTGAGCGATGAAAAGGAAACTGAGATGCCAAGACGAAACCCAGTGACGACCACTAACAGAGAATATGCTATGCTAGTGTTTATCTTGCTGATTGGGCATAGGCTTCGTACTAACACTGGCTGTTGCCCTTCCGTGTTACGGCTATAGTACTACCTAGGCTGCGAACTCCTGGTGCGACTGAGACACCGACTTACGGAATATCACCATAGTGTGACAGGAAGCCAGAAGCAAGGCGAAGGAGACGGGCTCAGTAAGCCGCTGGAAATTCTCAGCAAGCTGCCACAAGCAGAGACCTTCCTTCCAGCAACCTTCTCCCGGCTCTGCTGTGGCTACTTGCTTTACTTTACCCGGATGCTAGCTTTGGGGCCGCTTACGACGGCGGGCGTTAAAGTAGGCATCCTGGTGTTGATCTCTCGGCCTTGCTGTAGCCGCGTCCTGATTATCTTCCTTAGGTACTATCACGAGATGTGGTAGATCTCTTCGTGGAACATAGCCAGAGTCTCGCTAAAAGCGGTGAGAAGTCTGCTGCCAAGACTTACCTTGATAAGATGTTCAAGATTTTATGGAGTGCAGCTTCGGCTGCCACAGCGGCGAAGGTACATATTCCGAGTTTTTTCTGGGGACTGCTCTGTTTCGATTTGCTGCTTCACTGTCAATACCTCGTAGCTAACACGTCACAAATAGGCAGATGGTATAGACCCATTAGAGCTGCGGCTCGCAGCCTTTCGAATACTAGGCCATCAACAGACCAACACCTTCCCTTACATCCTGGAGCAGGTATAGTTCCCTTTCGCCCAGGCTTCTTTGCGTATTACTTTGCCTAAGCCTTTCATTTCCTCATCTATTGCTCCTCGCTAGGCACATCGATGCGGGATTCATGCCGAAAAGCTAATAAAGCGGACACCAGATCGCGAATCAATCATTCAGTTCTATAGAGCTGTTCTTGGTCTTGCTGTAAGGGACGGAGAGCTGGACTTGGAGAATATTCCTCCTATGAAAGAGAGAAGATGGAAAAATAATGTGAAGGCGACTGTGACTACCTTTATTGGGTTTGCTGTTCAGGTACTGCAGGCCGATATTAAACGTCCTGACCCTGGCTTCATGCCCCATTAACCCTTGTCTTTGATACAGACACAATGCGCTCCCCAAGCCTTTAACGTCCTGGAGCATTTATCCTCCCTCTTGCTGAAAAGTGTAGATCTAGAGGAAGCCCTTGCAGTCCTACTAGCAGTTGAAGATTATATTCGCGTCCCTGCAAGGAGTTCCTCTTCGTCTATCATACCTTTCTTCTGTAAGTTCCTCCTTAGCGCCCTCCAGTTTGCAACAGAAAGAGCAATGACTCCGAGTCATCTTTCTCTCGACCAACACTCAAAGACTGCTACAAAGCAGTCCTCTTTTATCAACAATTACTGCTCAAAGATCCTCGATCAGCTCATCGTATGCTCCGGCATGGAGTCCGTGGCTAGCGCCATTCTTTCGCCTGGAAGTTCTTTGACCGCCCTGCCCAGAAGACTAACAAGGGTTGTCGCGGTCTGGAGAAACGTGAACCCTTCCGTGTTTCCTAAACAAAATTCCGAAAAGCTCATTGCCTGGTAAGTCCTGTTACCCTTTACTTTCCTCCCCTGGCCCTTTTTGATAAACCTGACTGGTCTCCTACCTCTCCTTCGTGCATGCCCGTCCACTCTTGGTGTTTCCTGACCTAACGGGATTGACTCTTTCATCTAACTTCCATGGGGCGATCTTGCTTGCCTGCTCATCGACACTGCCTGTGCAGCATCAATAGGCTGGCATTGAGGTTGGAAGACGCAGAACCATCTCAGGTTATGGCTGCTGTGGACAGTATATCCTCACTTTATCGAGCCAAGGGACAGCTTCTTCACTGGCTTTTGCCGCTCTCAGATGCATCTCTTTATCTGGAGATAGTGCAAGCTTTCCAGAAGTCCTTCGACGCTCTCGCGAAGTCTTTGACTGTTGCATGTAAGAGTGAAGATGGTGAAAAGAATGGTGAGGGAGACGCGGGCGCCACCCAATCTTCTCTTCTTACCGAGGCCAATGCCCTTACTGCCGCCAGCTACAATGCTGGGCTTTCTTTCTACAAGCAGAAGGACTTCGAGCAGGCGTCAGCCCTTCTTTCAATATCTTTAAGGGTTGTTGAGGAATTCTTGCTGGAGAGACTAGGACAGGATAAGACGCTAGAGCAAAGATCTCCTCTTCTTACGATCGCTACTGAGCAAAATCTGCCCTTGCGCTACAATGTGCTCTCGGCGTGCCATCGCGAATGCGGAGATTGGAAGCAAGCTATGCGAGCTATGGAAGAGGCAGTCTACTGGGATCAGTTACTATCTGGAAATAAACTTGACGGAAACAGCAGTTCCTCAGAACACTTGCAGGCATTTGTCTCCTACCATCTGCGGTATGCGCAGGCTTCGTCTTCCGAGTCTACACAATCGGCGTGTTCGAGATCTCGGGTCACCATGCCGCGGCCGCAATGCAACAAAAGCGCTAGGCTGCAATGGTTTGTCCAAATTTTCCACAGTTACCTCCCTTCTGTCGGGGTCGAGAGCCTCGCATCTCGACTACAAGACGTTGCGAGGCAAGCTCAGCAGGAGGAGATTAAGAGAAGAGCACAAACTCAGAACTTTTGCCCGCTTGAGCCCTTGCCCTCCCTCTTTCGCCTATATAGCAGTCAATATCAACGTTTGCAGAGACAATATCCAGGATGGAGAAACTCCAGGGGACAAACTGCTCTCCTCCTAACAGCTACGGAAGCTCAGCTAACGCTTCTGCAACTGGTCCAGGAAGCAGGAACTATGACATCAATGGCAACGCTGCATTTGAGAGTAGCACAGTCCCTCTTCCAGAGTGTCTCAGCTGCCCTCCATTGTGGAGAGTGTGAAGCTAGCCTAGCGCTGATTGCAGACAAGATCCTGAGTGAGACGTCTGCCGCCGTAGAGATGGCTAATGACACCTCTCCAGCGAACTCTGAAGAAGTAATAGCGTTAGCCCTGTTGATAGATTGTTGGATGCGCTTCGTTTCTCTGTCCACGTTGCAAAAAGAAGAGAGTGATAGAGACGACCTCCGTCCGAGTGTGTCCAGAGCTTTGGACTGTCTTACGTCACTTCTACGGCAGAAGCAGAAAGAAGACCGCAGTCCAGCCTTCCCTGCCGACCTCTCCTACACCGTGGAAGAGTTATGGGAAATCCTCGCTTCCGTGGCTAATCTTCTTCAGCTGTATGGCTTTACTGATCTAACGGTAAGTAACCTCTTCTTTCTGGAGAGACTTTCTTAGGTAAACCAGGAGCTTGCCTTACTGTTTAGCGAGAGGATTCATCCATTACTGTCACCACAACTCATTGAAGACATATGCGTTTGTATCTCCAGGAGCGGTTCTTACTGGATCTCGAAAGTCTGCCGGCAAGGAACGCGCCATGCAGTGGCCTTCTGTGCCAAGCCGTCAGCGCCCTCCCTACATTGGAACAAGCTGTAAAGGGGGGACACGACTTTCCTGTTACTGTTACAGCTAAGACTTTCAGCGTCATAGAGAAAGGGCCAAGCTCATTGGCTTCCTGCAGTCATCATGACCTGGTTCAGACATTCCGTAGGACCTTGCTTTGTCCAGCCTCTTTGACACCGAATACACTTCTGGATGCTGCTTCATCATTCCCAGGAGCCACGGAGAAGCTCACCTCTCGTCTGGAGGCTTTGCTTTTACTGTCACGCACTAAGAGGTCAAAAGAAGAGCAATTCCTGGCATTACTAACTGGCGTTAAGCTCGCGGCTGTCGTTTTCCCGTTATCTCTCCTCTCTCGCGTGGAGCTTGAGGACATCCTTGGGCTAAAGGACACAGAAGATGCTAGACAGGAGAATGGCGATGATGATGAAGTGATAGAACTATTAGAAGACTTGCACTTAAGTGAAGAAGAATGTAAGGAGACGGATCGTGCCCTAGACGGACAGCCTGTTGACCTGAAGGGAACCAGGAAGGCACGGAAGGAAGATACCGCAGCGATGGGGCATCTCACCCTACGGCTGTACTCCAGGATTCTTAACAATGGGTTCACCAGTAGCAGTTTAAAGCTCCTCCACCTCCTTTTGGATCTCCTGCTGGAGGTGTCAGCCCTCTGCAAAGTATATGGTCACTGCCTGAGGTTCGTACTCTTTCCTCGTCATTGCTCAGCGCCTTTTGAATTCATTTCCTAATCAGTACGAGCTATCATATCTCTCCTGCAATGCTTTACTTCTCAGGGCCATAACCTACTTGAAATGGGGGCTGTTCCTTTCAAGACAAGCGACGCTCCTCTACTACGAGCTACAATTTTGTCTTCATCTATGCGACATCTATTGTCAGAGCTGTGAAGCGAAGGAGCAAAGAATCGCTATTCACCTCCATTCCCTTATTAGAGATATCTGGGAGAAGCTCCGACGGAAACCGTTAGGTTCATTTCTGTCCGCTTCTTTGCTCTACAAACTCCGGATAGAGGTGGCAATCAGTCGTTTGGTGAACGGTCCCCAAGAGCAGCGCCGGACGTGCCAAGCGCTTCGCTCGTGGGTGGCAAGTGAGCTGCAGAGGCAGAGCGACCACTTTCCGCCGAAAGGAGGAATAGATCAAAAACACTCAAATAATGCGCTTAAGCAGCTACACCTACGTTCTTTTTTGGACTTGGCAGAAGCAGAGGCGTGTCTCAAAGAGGCGGAGGATGACGGGGAACGACTGCCCGGAATAGCTGATAAGAAGCGTCTTCGTTTAGTCGACACGGCGCAGCGTATACTCGAAGATGTATGCCAGAAGTGGGAATCGCTGGCTCAAGATGTCAAACTTCAAGCCTATAGCCTGCTCTGCTATTTTGGCCGCATAGACAGCAGCAGAAAGGAGAGCATCACTCGTTTAGTCCCTTGGGGTGGCTCTTCATGCTCTCTTGTCCGCTCTTTGGTAATCAAGACAGTATACCAAAGCTTAGCTGAGAGTCTCTTCCGGCCAAACGCCGCAGCTTCAACCCGAACCCTAACTGCCCTCCTCCACGCAAGCATTGGAGTCTCGTACCGGCTGACGAAAGAGTACCATGCCTATTACCATTCCTCCTCTTCGGAGGTGGTAGCTCTGAGACGTCTTTCCAATACCTCTACCTCCCCTGCCGCTTCTCTCCCTACAGCGGGAAGAACGAAAGGCAACACCACAGCCACTTTCCAGGTGGAAAGAGGGAATGAGAATGTCGGTATTTGCTGGGAAAAGGACGCAATAGAGGAATTCAGTCAAGTGATAGACAAAGTCCCATCCAGCTGGACAGTTCTTTCTCTGTCTCTCTCCCGCGATGGCTTGATTGTCTCTAGGGCCCAGGTGAGAGTGCACTACCCTTCTCTCCGACCCAGATCTTTTTCTTGCTTACCCCGTTCCTATCTGCTAACTCGATCAATCAGCGCTTCAAGCAACCACTGGTACGGTTGCTCTCTAATCCTGAGAATGGAGGTAACTCAGTCCACAAAATGCTAGCAGAGTTCCAAGAGCTGATGGAGAGCAATAGGTAGTACTGTCTAGTTCGCTGTGTATAATAGGTCCAACTGTTGGCTGAGTATTGCTTGTTATGGTTGCTTTAGAATGTCTCTGGAGCGTTGCACTATGGCTGAGGCAGCGACCTGGAAAGCTAAGGATAAACTCGCCTGGTGGAAGACTCGAGAAGCACTTGATAACCAGCTTAAAGACCTGCTTTCCCTGGTCGAGGTGGTGTTTCTCTTGATATCATTATTTATCCTTCCCTTGCTTTGACAGTTGATTATTGTAGGCGAAGGTATTTGGCGTGTGGCATGTTTTGTTAATGCCTGATCCTGCATTAGACGCTGCTATTGAACGCCAATGGCACTTCCTGCTGCCTGCACTGCGTGAAGGGTTGCGCAAGGAGATGAGAACTTTAGATCACAGTGAGGTAGGTGCCAAAACTTGGAATGCATATCCACCTCATCAGGCTCTGGACTGTGAAAAAGTCTGCTCCATGATACTCCAAGGGTTTGGGAGACCCTGCCTCTAGTGTCATCTCTATTTTTCTGTCCTACTTCTCAGTCTAGAGGTACTTACTAGGTCTTCTCATCACCGTGCTCGTCCATAAAGGCCGACGATGCAGTTATTCTAGAGCTCCTGCGCCTCTTTACCTGCCAACACGTTGCCGGGAGAATAAACGCAGCGGAGCTTGCGGATGGCGTGTCACAAGTCCTTTCACCTTATTTTGCCACTGACACGTCATCCCCCGCGCAAGTTTCTGGACTTCAAAGGCTTCATACCTACATAATGGCAGAGATCAACCGGGCAAAGTCATCTTCTTTTACTTGCCCTTCCTCTCCATCGTCTCTTTCTACCAGCTTAGGGTCTTCTGCGGCTCCCCTTCCTGATTTTTCAAAGTTAAAGGTGGTAGAGCTAAAGGCGGAACTAGCAGCCCGCGGTCTGCCAACCAATGACCGCAAGGCGGTCTTGGTGCAGCGGTTGATAGACTTTGAGTTGAAAAAGCAAAAGAGCAGTCTGGAGGATAATCAGGAAGACGTAAAAACAGACCACAACGAGACTGAGGATAACCCTAGCGATGCCCAGCTCATTCTAGTGATAGATTCGGAACTCCATTCATTTCCTTGGGAGAACTTGCCCTGCCTGCGAAATACAGCGGTCTCTCGTCTGCCCAGCATCTCATTTCTCCAAGCAGCTAGTCAGCGACTTGCTCTAGCTAAACCCTTCAGGGGTCTTTGGAAGAACTCTGCGCTTATCCTCAATCCCAGTGGAGAACTAAAAGGCACGGAGGAATCGCTTCAGGGAATGGTTAGACAGGTCGAAAAGGAAGGCGGACAGGCATGGATTGGAACTGCGCCTTCCGCTACAGATTACATGTAAGTCTCTGTTTCTTTCTGTTTGCTTCTTATGTGTGAACAACGGCCTTCGCGGTTGCTTATTTGGGTTGTTCCATCTGATCCTTGCCGCCATTACTCGTCCTCTATTATGTCCACAGGGACTTGTTGCAAGATTCTTCCTTATTTATTTATTGCGGACATGGTGGTGGAGAGCGTTACCTCCATCGAGATAAGCTTAGAGAGCTGAGACATGGGGCTGTGACTGTGCTCATGGGGTGCAGCAGCGGTAAACTCAAGGTACAGGACGAGAATCTCATCACTTCAACCCCTTGCTTATGTGTGAGCTCACCTAAAAAGTGCCGTTGAGTAGCTTTTATCAGTCTGTTCACTTAGTCTTACGCCGTTCTTCCCTGCTGCTTTACTAAGGCTGAATTTGGTTACGAACCATGGAGCGTGGTTGTCTCACACTTAGTGGCTGGTGCTCCAGCTGTCATAGCAAACCTGTGGGATGTTACAGATAAGGTAACATCAAGCATCCACTTTCTTGAGCTTGTTCTCACCCTTTCCTCCTGCAAGAGGTGTCGCTTATTTTACTGACACACTCTGTTCAAATGACAGGATATCGATAAGTTCTCTCTGTCTTTATTGTGTGGACCGCAAGGCAGTCACAAGACACTTATTGGTCGACTATTGTTTGCTCGGGACCAATGCCGCTTGAGATATTTGAACGGCTGTTCTCCCGTCTACTACGGGTTGCCCATCACTCTATAGTAAAGGACAAGCGTGCGGAGAGAGATTGCAGATTGAACCGCTGGATGTAACCTAATAAATATTCTGCTATTGCACAACGTACGTCCAACTAATGTGGGACATCATTTATCCTGAGACTGCTCAGACAGCTGCTGCGCTAAGCCTGTGGTGTAGCCAGGCGGCGTACACGCCGAAGTCGTCTGGGCTAGTCGCTAGAGCGCTTAACGACCTCAAGGTTTGGGAACGAGGTTCTGCGTCTAGTGCCTCAAAAACACGGGAAGAAGAAAGCAAAAGTAGCCAAGAGAGCATTGGTTCAATGGCATAACGCTCCTCAATCATCTTCGCAATCTCCTTGACCAGAGGAGAAAGAAGGGAGAGAGGTAGAGCAAAAGGGCAGGGCCCAGTCTCTTTTAAGAGAGCACCAAGAAGCTCTCTATCTAGAGGCTGATCCCTCAAGACAAGTGCGTAGGCTTTCTCTACCTTTCCCGAATGCAGTGCCCTCCACAGCTTAGGGTTCTTTGCAGCTAAGAAGTGAACGGGATTCGTCTTCTCTCTCCCATTCAAGGCCTTGACTCCAGTCTCACTCGTCCTATCCTTAGAGACTTCTTCTTTTTCTCCGTGCCTCTTGATCGGTTCAGCTCGTTTAAGCTTGCCTTTCCTACTTAAAGAGCCGCGCGTAGACTGACCGGACTGTCCCTTATTCTTCATAAACCCAGTTCTGTTACCACGTTTCGCTTTCATTTGTGCTGCTATGCCTGGTTGCTTGTGCGTTGGCAAGTTCATCTCACCCTCGTCATCCGTGGTGGTATGAGGAGCCATAGAAGAGTCGACCATGCTCGTGGCTCGCCCTCGGTGGTTTGTACGCCCTTGCATCGCCTCCGCAGTCGTTTCGTGGTCGGGAATTGAAGCGCTTCTTAATTTGCGTTCATGTAAGGTTCTTCCGTCTCTTCGTGCTGCTTCTAAATTGCCAGTGTCATCTGCGTTTTCTTTGGCAACGGCAGTGTTGCTATTCTCTTCCAAAACTCGGGTTTGGCTCTTTCGCTTGAGCTTCTCTGGTGCTGTCTTGGCCTTAGCTATACTTGGCAAGCTTGAAGTGCCCTCAAACTCTTCCCGATGCTTCTCATCATCCGGAGACTTTGAGGTCGACCTATCCTCTTGATTGAGAGCTGTGCCCGATAACTCGTTTTCTCCCTTTTCATCATCCTGTGTGATGCCTGTGACGGACGGCCTTTTGACCTCTACAGCTTTCCCATTGTCTACTTCATAGAGAGGAGATGCTTTGATGTCTCCTGGTCCCTCCTTCTGAGGGTCTTTCTTGGAGGAACTCTCCGCTTTCACGCCGCGAACTCTGTCGTCCTTCTTTTTCCCTCTTTGCTTACTGCTCTGTACCTCTTGTGCGGTTCCTGGCGCGATATTCATATCTCCAGGTTCGGAGAGGACAACGCCAGCGTCTTCCTCATGGTCTCCGGAGGGGGTGACGTTGGAAGATGTCGCGTCCAAAGGAATACCAGGAGCATCCAGTTCTGACGCTGGAAGTGATGGGCTGATATGGATGGCCCGGGCGGGGATGGACCCCTCTGAAGGTTGTTTGGGTAAGGTGCCTAGAGGATGTGCTGTGTGAGGTTGTTGCGCCGTAAAGTTGATAGTAATATTGTGTTCTTGGTCCTGGTCGCTCCTCTCAGGCGATGCCTCATCCCCACTGTGCCCATCCCCCGCAGGCGGAGGTGCGCTCTCGTCTCCAGCATGAGGCTCTAGAGGGCCCTCTACCTCAGCAGCATCGTCCTTAACGTTCTCCGCGTCATCCTCCGGCTCTAGAGGTGGGGTGGTTGGCAGGGCGCTCTTTTTCGAATCCTTGCTGAGCAGAGCATCAGCATCGTGGGGTAGAGCGATAAGGATGTGGGGATCCCCAAAGCTAAAGAGCCGGCGCTTCTTCTCTGCCGACTTCCAAGGTTTATCTTCTCTGTCTCTATCTTTTTCCTTATCATGTTCAGTTCTCCTTTCCTCCTTTCCCCGTTTCGGAAGGTTTGCACGGCCTCCAGCACTCTTTAGCAGCGTAAAGTTCTCTCCAATGGACTGGTGACTCAGGCTCTCGGAAAGTGTTAGGGGTTGAAGAGAGTAGGAGTGTAGAGACTCTTCTAACCAAGCTGCCGCTACTCTCACTGGCGAACTAGAGTCTCGTTTACCTATGGCAACTGCATCATACAGCCTTATCTGCCGAATAGATTGTTAGTCATAAGGGGCTAAACCGTCAAAACTTAGGCGAGAGTAAAAGCAACTAAGCAATGATCCTAGAAGGCCACAGCGTGGAGGGATTCCCAGAGACATTGACAACAAGGCAGGAGAGGGGAGCGGCCAAATGTTTGGCCTGTTAAAGCGAATGCTACAATCTGAGATTGCAGCAAATGCATATAAGCAGAGAATTCAGTTGTTGAAGGGTCCGCCGTTAACTAAGGTGGACTGACGGAATGTAGACTGGGCAACTTGACTGTTTACCACTTCTCGTTCCCCTTTGAGCTGTTCAATGTGGCTCTTGACTAGTCGCCGGAGCATCTCCAGAGCACCTTTCCTCTGTCTCCAACGCTTTCCTTCACCTGATCCCTTGCCCGCTATTCCTTGGTATCCCGCACCAAGGAGCTCGAAAACAAACGGTTCCAAAGCCTGCTTCAGTGCTGAATAACCAAGCTCATCCGCTTCCTGGGCATCCCAGAGGCCATGAGCGACGGTAGAATGAAGAGGGCACAATGTTTCTAAGGCCATAAGCAAACATGGAAGGCACAGGCCAGGATGGGAAAGAGGACAACAGCGAATAGAGCAAACGTGCTCCCACAGAGTGACACGGGCCCCGCCCCATCCTCTCCCCGCTTGGACGCATACCTTTGACAGAGCAAGGAGGCTTCCAATGGCTTCGAAGAGGGGTCCTAACATATTTGACGAGTTGGATTTGATGTGGGCCAGGGCAGGAGGCAGAAAAAGATCCAAAGAGTGTACAAGGCGCCTTGAATGATTTAGAATAAACGCTTCCTGTCCAGCTTCATTCTCGTTATTGGCTTCATGTTCGTCCGTCCTTTCCGTCACTTCCTCCGTCAAACCTTTCAGGGAAGATGGCCCCTTTGTTCGGTCCTTCTTCTCAGAATCCTGGAGTACTGTCGCCTGGAACGGAGACATTGAACCATATCGACTCTCTTTTCCTTTTGGTCCCCCAGATCCTGACAGCTTGGCTACTTTTATTCTGTCACATATCTGTTGCGCCTCCCCTAACCCAACCACAGCCCTAAATTCTCCTCCTTCCTTTGTCTCAAAGAGCTCGTACTCTCCAGGGCAAACCTGAGATAGAGAGATGGAGAGATGTTATAAGACTCGGTACAGACAGAAAGCAATTCGCACCGCAATAGAGGCGCGGACGAAGCTCAAGGGAATATGGCAGGGATGACAGTCTGCATGTAAAGAAGGCTATGGGCAGCAGAGAAGCAGCAGAGCCTTTAAGCATAGCTTCCATCGTACACATGAGTGTCGGAAGACTTGCACAAGAAGTAGGATTGGAAGACGGCCTAGGATGACGAGAGCGGCCAATAATCTCAAGAGCTGACCTCGTCCATAAGACGCTTTAGCTCGAGAGCCCAGTTATAGGCGGCGCGCTTCACTTCGGAGCTTATCTCAATGGCGATCTGTGAACGGGCAGGCTGAGGATGTAGAAGAGCCTGGAGACACCAACCCGCTCCCTCCTGAGACTGTGACGAATTCTCTCGGTACCTGGGCAGATAACCGACAAATGAGCGAAGGAGGAGAACGAGCTTGACAATTTGAGAGTACCAGTGAACATTTTAAGTTTGACGGTCTAGACATGGAGAGGAAATTAAGAGGACGGTACCCTGACAGAACCCCAGGTAGGCCTCCACCTACTCTAATTAGAAAGAGCGTATCTATACCTAGCAAGAAGCGGGGAGATCATGGCGTCCAGCACATCCCTCACAGCATCCTCTGGTGGCCTCTTGGCCCCAACTGCTTGAGCTTCAATTTGGGGGACCACGTGAAGAGAGAGAAAGGAAAATGCCGTGGCACAGCTCTTTCTGATCACCTATAAAGAGAGCGAACCCAGCGGTCAGCAGACACGAGAAGGCAAGAGTTAGTGGACTCAGGCGATGGGGCGACTTTCTGACTGGACACCATTACTTTGTGCACAAGAGAGCAGAAAGCTAACCCGCATTTGAACAAGCAAGATGATTGCTGAAAGCAAGCTGAGTTCTCTCTACCTCCTCCTGGTCCCCAACTCTGCGATGCAAGTATTCGAGGAGACGGTCCAAACACGAAGAGAGGGAGGTGGCCTGCTTCTCTATTAAAAATGATAGGACCTCGACAAACTCTTTACGAGTGGAGACTTTAGCTGAGTCCTTTAGATGTACATTGAGGTTAGAGGATGTTCTGGATTTCCACTCGGGAATAGGAAAGAGTAGAGACTAGATGGAGGACGTGGATTGTGCCGCGTGAAAAGTCAGAGAAGAGATAGTAATGGGACCTAAAATAACCCTGAGAGGAAGAGGAAGCCTTAGGTGCACAAGAGGACTGGAAGTGGGACGTTTTGGGAATCCAGCAGGACGGAAGTGGTATGAGCAGGCACTGTTACCTTCTTCTGCAGCAGCAACTTGACGAAAGGAGCCACTTCTTGAGGCTGGAGCTGCTTGATGAGCTTTCTATATATTAAGAAAGTAAGTGTCCCATGCTCTGGACGTGAATATAGCCACAAGGGCGAGGACAACATCCACAAGAGATTAGAAAAGGATGGCAAAAAGCAGAATGCTGCTACCTGAGAGCAATTGCGGCTTGGCCAAGCGTGTCCCTGTCCTCTAAACGTTGCAAGTGAAGTTGAATTCGAAGATTCCGCTCTTCTTGGCTTTGTCTTGAGGCAGCAAGAGGGTTCTTGGCTTAATGTCAGGGCGAGGCGGAGTCAGAGTCAGGCTAGCCTTGAGAGCTTTAAGCTTTACTAACCTCGTGTGAAAAGATGTCGCCGAGGGGAGGCTGACCGAAGGGGAGACCGCACCTCGCTGGACGGAGAAAGGGGCATCACTTTCTGTGTGCTGGAGGCACTTCGCAGTCGTTTGCCTATGTTTGTCGTAGGACCGAGGGTTAAGCCTATCATTACTGTATGGGGTCCAAGGAGCCAAGGTACCAGGAGAGGCAGGGGGTGTTGAGTCATCCCCTGTAACATCTTCAAGGCTGTCAATGGAGCCGTACAGAGACCGAGGCCGGTTTCGCGGCAGCATCCTGGCCACAAGCAGCCCAGAACCCAACGCAGGCCTACCAGGTGCGAGGGCTATCACGTCACCCCTCTCCGGTCTCTTCCTCTACTCCCTTTCACCTCTACGGGCGGTTCGCCAATTCAGCGCTACTTCTGAGCTCTCCGCGAGCCCTCAAGTTCCATAGCGGCGCTGTTCTTAGCTTAAAAATCGAGATGCGACTGACCTTCTCGATTGCCGGTGGGCGGGTGCGGCAGCAGGAGCGTGAGATCTGACGAGCTGACGCCAAGGTTGAAGCTAAATCTCAACCTTTCTTTCTGTCTGTTACTGTACCTCTGCCCTTAGAGAGGTTAACGGCCAATTGCGAAAGGACACCCCAAGACCAGAGAATGGGTGCGGGGCACATTGTTGACGAAGCCTAACAGAGAAGTAACCACAGCTTCATGCCTCATGAGCGATGGCGAAGGATGCTCTTGGAAGATTTCCCTGCGTGCCGTCCTATAACCATCCTCTTCTTTGATCTCGGCGATGGCTTGGCCTCTAGAAGAAACTCTGTGGGCTTAACTCAGAGTGTTGAGGAAGTGGTAACAACAAGACCACATCTCATAGTCTTACTGCTCCTTTAGAAGACTGCTTGGTCCTCTTCCTCCGCAGTCACGCGCATAGGCAGCTGAGTCTGAGTCTGAGTCAACGTTGACGATTTACAAGGGACAGAAAAACGTATCGTGCTCATTGGCGTATCTCATAATCTTTCTTGGGTCCTCTAGGTGCAAGAAGTAGTCTTTCAGTTTAAGGGCCCCAGTTTACACTTTACCCGGAGGCAATTTGTCTTTATTTTAGCGGTCCAACAGGCGCTCATAGCGGAGCCCCCACCATAAATAGTATGCTAGGCTTGAGAAGACGACAAGCCACAAGGTCACTTCCCATCGGCCACTGTCTTCTTTGACTTCTTCAGGATGTCCTTCACAAACCTGTACAACCGTCAGTCTCTAAGATTTAGGTTATTGGGAAGCCAAGCGCCATACCTGTTTAAGATGTAGGCAGTTAATCCCCAGACGACATGATGGGCGCCCCTAAAAACTGGGGCACTGTCTTCGCTATATACCCAGTGATTAAGGTCCACTAGCGTCCTGCATAGTGACATAGAAGAGCGGGGGGATGGGGCCCATCAGGAAATGCGAGATTTTCTCTAGCATCAATTATACTCCCACCGTAAAGGAACTGTGAACCATTCGTCGACTTCATCTTTGTTGATGCTGATCTTCAGTTCATTTAGCTCACCAAGGAAGCCGACAACTGGAGTGACTGCTATGCCGGTCAAGGACGTCAGTTCAGTCCAGTCGCACCTGGCGTCCTCAACTCGGTTAAAAAGTCTCTTTCACAGGAGGTGAGCGGGTTAGAGCGACGGCTACCTTAGGATGCCAAGAACGTCCACTGAGTCGGCCGGTATGCCAGTCTCCTCCTCCAGCTCTCGCAAGCATGTCTGGATGATAAAGCTATCTTGTTCTCGATCAACCATTCCTCCCGGAAAGCACACCTCAGACTTGTGCTTCCTGACCTGGTGACGGGGAGTGTGCGCTGAGTTGCCCATGTGAACCGATGCGGAAGATGCAGCAGAGACAAAGAAAGGAAGAAACAGCGTAGAGGATTGTAAGAGGAACGAACATACCTTTTCAGAACGCTTGGTGAAGAAGACAGCTGGCTCACCATTATAGAAGCATAATGGTAACAGGACGGAAGCTCGCTGATCCACGGCATTGGTCACTTGTCGCGGCATTCGATTTAGCCTATACTTGATTATCTGCAGATGTTCTGGAGAGAAGCAGACTGTCTCGTCTTCATTCTTCTGGTCTGCAGACTCTGCGATGCAAGAGGGTCAGCTTTAGACAACTAGAACCTGAAATCTGTAAGCGGTACATACTATTGAGCTTGTGAGCCCTCCAGGGCTTTAGAGTGGCCTCGAGCTCCTTGAACTTCCCCTCTGCCATAAGTTCGGCGCAACGCTTTAGAGTTTGGTCCCTGTAGGCCCACTCAGCGCTGATCGTTCGTTACATCTCGCTGGAGGATATTACCATCGTAGTTACCTGTGCCGCAATGCTGAAGCCAGAGCAGGTGCAGTAAAGTTCTGCACTAGGAAGTCCAAGTCGACATCGGGATCTCTCGATAGCGGTACTAGGAACACATTTAGCTCTGAAGCTCCATCACGTCTCGCATCTACGACAAGAGAAATAAGGTTCAGACCACCGATGCTGCAGCAACCTGTACCAAGGATAACCCCATACCATTCTCCACCAAGGGCCCGGGGGGCACCGCGGGAGGAGGATTCACCCCAGAGAAGGACCCTGGCGCTGCTGACTGTCCTTCTTTGGCTATCTTCTTTGAGTTCGCTGCCTGTCCTTCTTTGGCTATCTTCTTTGAGTTCCCCTCGTGTTTCTGCCAAGCAGGGCTGGCTGAAGCTACCGAACCACTGCTATGAAAGAAGCGGAGACTCTGGCTGGTCCGCAGCTGTTTAAGACTTCTCCAAACACGCCTGTCCCAACATGTGAGGCTCGATATATATTTTGTCGTTGAGCGGAGGCCTTGACCACGTCTCATCCTAATTTCTCACTAAGAAAGCCTGGCGCTATCAATCCATGCACTGTTACTAGGGGTGGAGGAGACGCGGACGTGAAGGCAGGGCCATCACCTCTGATAATATTGGACAGGGCCTTCGAAGACCTTTTGGCTTGTATGGCAATATCATGAAGCGTGTTATCAGATCCAGAAGAACCGCATCCCCTTGAAGGTCCGCAGCAGAGACAAGAAAACTCCAATTACTCTGCCTCCTGCCCATAGAAAATCAATGACGTAACGCCTGCCAATCCTCCCCTGTTCTGTTCTCTTTGTCTGCTGATTGATGATCGTCGTAACAACAACCGATACGAGCCGCTAACGGATTACTTCGCAGAGATCAGTAGGCGTACTGTACTCTGTAAACAAAAGCAAGAAAGGCCTTTATGGTTGTCTGCTGCTATTTGTCAGGTGGTCCATCATGCTTCAAGCATCGAGCAGTCCAGGTATCTGATGATCTGATGAGGAGTGATGAGAGGGGACATGGGACGGCAGCTTGCAGACTTGAAGAAGATGGCACCTACTACCTAGCAGTATAAGTGCGTCATCTCTTTTCCCGGTTGTAAGCCAAGTGTGCTAGCTTGCGCAAAGAGGACTGAAGGAAGAGAGGAAGACTTGGCTTCAGCTGCTTACATCATTCTAGTTGTTAGAATAGTGAAGAGAATCTTCATGAGTGGCGATCTCTCTTCATCCTGAGGAGATTGGGGCTGCCAGAAGTTAGGATCACTTCCTCAGCCTGTGATACGACTAAAAGAGTAGGTCTGTTTGTACCAAACAAGGTACTTGGCGCTAAGGATGGCGGCGGTAAGATCGACGTAGCGCTTCTTCTTTGCAAGTTGTTATTGACAGTGTTCTATGCCGTCTAGAGCGATAGCGTTTACGTTGCAGTGGATGGCTATCGGAGGCTCTTTGACATAATAGATCAGCAATGGATAGAGGATACACTATCAGATGATGGTATGCACCACCTACTAGTATACCGCTAAGAATTCTGTTCTTTGCTAGCGCTGTCGAGACCTCTTCCTATCTAACTTCCGAGGTTCTGGCTATAAGATGTAGAGTTACCGTCTGGCATGGAGATAGCAGCAGAGGATACAGAGGACGATCAAGGTAGTCGGTCGCATCTGTAAAACAGAAATGTATAGCTGTTGACTTCATATGCCCATTACATGCTCAACAGAGACCATTCCCGGTCATCCCAGTGCTGTGCCTACTCCCGCATGGCAAGATCTAGCGCTGGAACAGTTTGTCCGGGAAGCAGGAATTGGAGGGCACCATTAATGTCGGTTTCTCGCTATATATTATCAGCTATGGAAAAAGGGCAGCCACATCGTCTGTTCGCGGTAGCTCACGGCCATAGAACCCCCAGCGCAGCAGAAGAAGAAGAACGGCCCTTGTCAAGTGCCAGAGGCTTCTCATGTCTACCAGCTGTGGGCCTTTCCAGGCTTGCAACCCTTATTTCAAGAGCACGAACGTACAAATTCTTATTTCGATGACCAGACTTCAGCTCCAAAATTTAGCGACAAACAACAATCGCTTTGTTTCAGTCTTTGAAGACTGGCTAGTCAAGGAGGGGACGCAGACGTCTCACTTATCGTAAACTCCACACTGTACGGTTAAGTTATGGATCAACACGAGAGCGAAGTCGTAGTCTATCTAACAACCAGCTCTAGAGCAGATTATCAAATTGATAACAACGGGTTTAACGTGGCGGTCATGGCGTATCCCTGCCATGCCCGTCATCTTCTCAAGAGGAGGCAGATGGAACTGGACTTGGGCGATCCCGGATGGGGTCAATAGTTAATAGGTCGTCGTTGGTCCTCTTGTTGGTCATCCTCTAAATCCTTATCTTATACCGCCTCTAACTTTCCAAGCGTTCGGACAAACATGCTCTACATAACATGACTCAACTTCCAACAGTCTCGTGGAAGGTAAGTAGCTGGCAAAGGAGCTGGTGAACGCAAGAACGACTCCAAGAACGAGAAGGAGGATGAAGATGATCCCTGTAGCAGATGAGTGCGCTGATGAAGCGTGTCATTTGTCATGGTGCTCTGTACAGGTAGAAGTATCAAAGAAGCAAGCGATGGAAGAGGTTCGCGGAGATGATGGACCAAACGCACAAAAGAGCATATCATAGCCGGTACCGGCTACTAGCGTCCAGAGAAAATGTTGGAAGTCCCTTGGAAGGATCTAACGTGAGTGTCTTACTACGCCACCCATGTTATGTCTTTGGGTAAGGTATAGATCGTCAGATGAGGCGGATGGCGGGGAGTATTATTGTCAATTTTTGAACGAGCGATGGGGATGACTTGGAAATACACTACTGAACGCGACTACTATAGGAGCTTGTTATTTCCTTTATTTGAGAATTGATGCCATTGAAATATCTCCATATGTTTAGCACTTCAAGTAATTACCTCAACTTGAAAGCAGGCACGACGAAATGGACATTCTCTGGATGCATCGCTTACATCAAACAAGCTTTCTGTTCGGTCGTTCCTTTTCTTCCTTTGAACACACCGACGGTCTCCCAAAGATATTCCTCCAACCTGACTATCGCACTGACGCTTCAGGGTCTCTTTCCTCAAACCTTAACCCCCCATCTAACAGTTATGCCGAAGATCAGGAGGAAGCCTTCGCCTCTTCGATGCTCTGTCCTCTTCTCCTCAGCAGCAGCGGCGGCAGCAGCAGCGGCGAAGGAAGGACACAGAGAAGAAAGGGAGGAGGACGGTCACTGAAGACCTAAGATGACTGTTGGCCAGGGCGTCGGGGGAGCTCTCAGCGAACCTTCGGAATCAGAGGCAGGTCCAGGGGCTGTTTAGCAGTTTATAAAGAGCAACAACAGTTCACCAGCTCATCAGAGCTTCAGGGAGAGTGTGCTACGCGGCAGAGGCAGGTCTTTCTTTTCCCAATGTACCACTCTTCTGCACTTGCTTCTTCAGTCTCGTAGGGCCGCAGAGGTTTATCTTTCGCACACCACTAGCATCTGCCTCCCAATAGTCAGAACTGGAGGTAAATTGTAAGGGTCGCTGGGTGAGACTGCGTGGGCTTATAGACTTCTTCCTTAAGATGATGCCAGCCAGCATCCTCCGCTATCGGTGAGTGCTCAAATCAGCCGACTGGCGCCTATAAAGAACGAGACTAACGGCCGTCACTCTATCCTCTATCTTTGTTGTGGTTACAGTCACCCATACCTGGCGAATTGGGCCATCTGTATAGACACAGAGAAGGAGCTGCGATACTTTTGTGAGATGTCTACTGGCTTTTGCTCACAAGTTGACCCAATGTCTGCACTCTCACAAGACGCCGTTCCCGTGCACCTAAAAGCGTTAGCACCCTCGAGAGGAGTTTTCCTGGATGGTTGTCGAGGAAGAAGCAGGAGTCTTTCCCCATTAAGAAAGAGGTCCATGCGTCACACATATGGACGAATAGATTGCATGCCAGACATCTCCCATTTGGTCAGGCCATCAGCAAGCCCAGAGTCTCCTGCTTCAACTTCAGCAGAGCAGGCAGTTCTTATAGTCGAAAAGGAATACGAAGAGCGACAGACTGAGCCCGAGATATGCCAAGAGGTGGCCAAGCAGGAAGCACCGTCGAGGGAGGAGCCAGTTCAAACAGAGAATCTCAACCCTGCTTCAGACGATGACTCGACCGTCTCATGTGATGGCAGTTTTGAAGACTCTGCCGCTGTCCCAACAATGGCTCCCGGCTTAGTGCGAAATGAGCGGAGCACAAGGCCGCATGGAAGGGAAAGCCGGCCTTCTGCAGTAAGAGAGCCATCCAACAGGAAAGCTTCAAGGTCAGGGCCAAAGAAAGCTGTCCAACGGTCAGAAGCAGGATCGCGATGGGTGAAAGTTGAGAAGACGAAGCCTGTCAGTACTCAGCCTTCAGAAAGTCTTAAAGCAGGGGACCATGCCGCCTCCTCTTCTTCTATAGAGCCAGCGATAACAAAGGTTTGGCAGGTGAAGGGGAATTATCAGGACGGTGTGCTGCGGGTCGAGCGCTCGGAGGTGCCTGCAAACAAGCTCAAGACGCTGGAGACGATGAGGGCAAAGGAAGATATATCCGTACAGGGATCAGAGCATTCTAGGGCCACGAAGACAGATATCAATGCGAGGCCTAGAGACAGAGTGCAGAGAAGAAAAGCTTCGGAAGGAGAGAATAATGACGATGCCGACAGGCAGGCATCTCAAAGGAGGGCAAGGGGAGACAGGTTCCAAGGGAGAAAACAGCACTCTGACCATCGTCGAATCCTGAGCGAAAGGAATGCCTCTGACATTAAAAGCAACAGACGGCCGCACCGACCGGGAAAGCACCAGGAGAAGCTCAGCTGGAAGCCGAAGTCGGACACTAACAGGAAGCCCATGCCTCCTGAAGCGCGAGCAGCTTAGCCAGTAGAACGGTAGAGCAATATATATGTGGACGACACGTTGAGGACAAGCGGCCAGAACGAGTCGAAGAAGTATCGCTCGTAGGTCCACGACCTTCCCCTCGCTGTTAGTTCTCCTTTCCGTCTCTGGCCTACTCGCAGATAGAGCAGCAGAGCTTACTGTAAGCCTAAGATAATAATAGAGGTATTTGCACTGTAATAAAGCTTAGCCATTCTGATTATTGGAGGGAATGGGTGAAAAGAAAGTTTGGCGGGAAGCAAGGACGGAAGAAGAACTGGACGACTTTGCGAGGATGAGGAAGAGGATCTTCTCAGCAGAAGATCATCAGTAGTTCTTGCTCACAGCTCAAGCAGATAGAGCTCTGCTGATCCTTTAGTCGCAGGAGTCGAATTATGCCTGCTCCCTGGCATAGGATATACTGGCCTTCCTGCAGCTTGGTGGTCTACTCTCTGAGGATCTAGCTCCAGCTGCCACCTTGCTCGCATCTTTCATTCGTCGTTAGTCGAAGTGGTCTCTGTCCTGAAGAAAAGAGGAGCTGGGATGTACGCTACCGGTTAAGTGCCTTGGAGAGATTGCAAGGCTTTATAATAAGTCTAGTTTAGAAGGAGCGGGCGAAGAGCCTAATAAGGCTTTTCCAGCCCCAGGGAAGCCGGCAACTGCGATAGCCAGAAGTGGAAAATCGAGTGAAGGCCGGTCTGGTTGGGTGCTCGAGCTCTTGCCCCGCGTCTCAGCTTAGGCTTCTGCGCCGCGGATGAGGCACTCATAGGTTGATACACCGATGGAGATCATCGATGTAGACGCTGATGAGAGCGACTGGCTCCCTGAGCCGGGCAAAGAAAAAGAGGAGGCTCAGGACAGGATGACAAAGGACCTGCGGAGTGGATCCAGCAGTCATCGTGCTCCAACTCCTCAATTGAACGGCTTCACTACCCCCAGAGAAAGCCGTAAACGAGGCCGCAGAGGAGACCAAGAGAGACACACCTTTGGGGCCAGAGGAAAGAGGCCATCGCCTTCTCCGACTAGTAGTAACGGCGAGACTCCGCCCCCAAACCTAGGGCCCCGCACAATTGACTCCTTCTTTCAGAGCAAGTCGCCAGCGCTCTCTCCGGCCGAGGAGAAGCAAAGGTAATGCTGGCATAGCTTAGCCATCAATCAATCCTAACTCGGTCTACCGGTCTTACATGGGTGTCGAGGTCGCTTTTCTCTTCACGTTGTCCTTGTAACTCTTGATACCCTCTATGTAGCTGCATTGCGGTGTCGCCATCCTACGCTCTTCTTCCGGGCTCCTATCTCTTCCCGGTCCCTTGACTTCTGCTGCTATTAAAAGCTCTATGCTCAGATCCTCATGCTTCTCGCTTTTATATTCCCCTTTCCTTTCTCCCTTCTGATTCTATAGGTTGGTAGAGAAGCTGCCGAAATGGGGAGCTCTGGTCCAATCGCCCTGCGCCACTCGGTCCTTTGAAAAGTCGCTGGAACCAGTGCGATATAGGCGCGCCTTCCATCTGAACTACAGGTCATCGCTAGGAGGATTCAATCGTCGACCTCCAGGTGATAAAGCACTGCGACTGTTGTCTCTTGCTGATTTTGAAGGAACCTGTGTTCACTCTATTCTCCGCTTCTCTCCATTTCTATCTCTCTCTTTCTCTCTCTCTTTCTCTCTCTCTTTCTCTCTCTCTTTCTCTCTCTCTTTCTCTCTCTCTTTCTCTCTCTCTCTCTCTTTGTGTTTGACTGTCCTTTGTTCCTGCTTGCCTTTATCTTGCCCTTTGCTACCTGTCTTCACGTTGATTGGTTTCTTTGATCGTAACCTCTGGGCCAGGCGTGGGAACGTACGCCAAATGGTGGAGAGGCTCACGCTCAAGGCTCTTTGGAGGTGGAGAGAACCCTCTGATAGCGCCAAGGGTTCTTGACAATGGGGAGCAGCAGTCAAATGGAGGCCAGGGTTTTCAATGGGAGAATGACTGCCATAACTTCAAGCTCATGGCAGACTTTTGCCTAGTCAATGGAGAGACTTTTTTCGTTGACAGACGGCACAAAGAGTTGGTACAGTTCTTGCGGTGGCAGGCATCTGATGAGGAGCTGCGCCTATGTCTGTTTCTTTACCATCAAGCTAGGATTTGGTCAAGGTGGAAGAAGGATCATGGGGACGCGGAACTATTGTCTCCCTCAATGGTAGAAGATAGTATCAGTCCTCCAATGTTGAAGCGCTTAGGGAGTGGGCGGAAGCACAAGGAGGAGATCAACATGTCCCACATAGAAAATCTTTCTGCCATCAATATTATCAAGGTTCTAGCCCCTGAGGAAATAGAGTGTGTTCCTTCCGAAGAGCTTATGAAGATACTCAGCAAAAGGGAGTGCCTGACTCTGGAAAGGAGCATTGTATTGTCTAAGGTATCCAAGAAGGAGCCTAAAGTGCAGACGGAGTACAATGAAGCCTGGCTTGACAAGAATAGGAAGAAGAGGTACGAGTTAGGGCTATAGTCAAGCAGGGGCAAGTGAGTGAACTAAACAGAGGGGTATCGTGAGCTAAGGAATGACCAACGTGTCAAGAGAAGCATAGAAAATGGCGACATGGCGTGCCGCAGATCCTAGGCAAAACGATACTGCCATGAATAAAAGCCGGTGACAGGCAGAAGGGTCAGGGACAAGCGAGGAAGCAGGAGGAGGTGGAAAGAGGAGATCTAACGTCATCTATACAGCTCCTTTGCCAAGGTTCTGAGCCGAATGTTGTGCATAGAGTCACTTACGGTCACACTGGGGGATGAAGCCTTTCTGGCCCTTTATTACTGTCATGTCGCCTTTCTGACTGTCTGCGGCTACGAGCCAGAGGATGCTATCGGTGAGTGACTCTCCTCGAGCCTGTTTAGCTAGCCCCTCTTGCTAAAGAAGTATCAGCCTTATGCTCCCAAGTAGCTGAGTTCTTAGTCCCCTCCATTGCGTGCATCTACCGTTCACCATCTGTTTGGCCGGTAGGGAGTAATAGTTTCTGTCGTCTGACACTTCTGCGATGATGTACTAATGTGCGGCCCTGTGCTTTCACTTGATTCGGGCCTTCTACCTGATCCCGGGATTGGCCTTCTTGACTTCTTTAGCTCTCTTGCTCTCGGACGTCCCGGGGTTATCATTCGCGTCTGGAGCTTATTTTCCGCAGAAAGGAGCCGGAGGGGCCATGGAAGTGGAGGACGAACGAGCGACAGATGCTCTGGTTCAGTCTCTGTTCCAGAGTGTTTTTGAGTTTGAGTCATACCTGGACGTGAGTGAACGCTGTCATGATCCCTAGCCTTCTCTCTTCTGGCTGAGATCGTCCTTTGAATACCCCTAGATTTGTGGACGCGAGTTATCTCCCGTCTTCTCTCCTTATGATTCGATTTCGCCTCCTCTTTTTCCCTAGCTTTCAATCCGCTCAGGGCTTCCCCTTAAGGTCCGCAGTGGAACGTAAAGGCCTCTTCCGTTGCTCTCTCCCTTCGCTCGAAGCTTAACTCCATCATGTCGTGTCGTCCCAATTCTAGGCACTTAACGTCTCGGACACATTTGAAGCGGCGGTGGAGGTTGGGAACGAAGCAATTGCATATGAATGCTTTCATAAGGCCAGCAACATTCTGCTGATGTTCTCTTCGTCATCATCTCCGGCGTCATTTTCGTCTGATACTCCTGTCGATAGCTCTGCTGGTTCAGAGAAGGAGAACAAAGAAGATGTACATTTCTTGCTTACGCCTTTCGGGCGGACATGCACGGTGCTAGAGCGAGTCATATTCTGCGGCATTTCTCTTCTGGAGAGAGAGAAAAAATACTCAGAAGCCATTCACTATATCCAGCTCGTTCTTTCTGCTTCGCATCCCGTCATTTTCAAGGCCCAGCGGAGCTTACTCTGGTTTAGGCTATCAATGGTACCAGTGCAAAACCCACGCGCCCCTCTTCTCCCTTCCTCGTTATAGTTGTCGACTTTCTTGCTGTTTCGAGCGGAGTTTTCTCCAAGGCAATGCATTGCATCTCTGCTGCTTTTGTCTCCGTCGCCATCCTCTTCCTGCTCATGTTCGCCTTATCTCCTTCAGGATTACTATCACCTTGGAAGCGCCTCAAAGGCTCTTGAGGCTTGCGAGCTGGGGCTGGAAGATCTCCACGTAGGGGGTGGGGATCGTCTGCAGTTAGAGGACCGCTGCATGCGGTTGAGCTCTCCACCTCTGAGATGGAAAAAGCCCAGCATTCCGACAAGGATCACTGCTGAGATCAGGTACAGAGAGAGAAAGAGTCAGGGTAGACCTGCCAGGACATTTTATGGATGGCTCTCATATTCTGAAACTGGGAGGACCCGGGCGTGCTCCAGATAACGTTTGCTCTTTGGCCGCCTGATTCCTGAAAGGAGAATTTTGGTTTTGGCTTCTCGATTGATTTTGTCTCCACTTCCGCCTTTCATGGTAAGCATCTGATATCTTCTCTGGCCTCTTGCATGTTATCAGGACTTTAAAAGAGGAAGAAGTTGCCACACAACCTTGTCAGGCCACGGACGTAGGTGCAACAACCGAGAATGGCGGGCCGTTAGGTGACGGAGTGACGGGAGGTAGCATTGAAGACAAAGTGAAGAGGTGGTACCTCAACTATCTTTGTAGAAGAGACGACCTGGAAAATGGAATAGTTGCACTAGATTGCGCTCCTTCTGCACAATGGACTGGAATGCACGCTGAGAATGGGATCTTCCTCACTCTCTTCTCTCTCTTGTGCTGGGAGGTCATCTTCCCGACCCCGCCCGACGGAGAAAGAAAGGAAGACCTCGGTATACAGCTGCCATACCAAGACTGTCCTTTGGACTTCTTCTCCTTCACCTTTTTCAGAAGAAGACACAGAAAAGCACTACTGGAGGTCGAACTAGAAAGGATTAAGGAAGGTAAACATCTCTGGGCTCTCCAGGCGCTTTTCCTCCACTCTTTCTGCTGGGCCTCTTGGCTTTCGAGTCTAAAGGGCCTGTTGATGGCTGCGCATGACTGTCCGTGCCTCAAACCACGTTTCATAGGCTACGCCGAGATCCTCAAGGCAATGTGGCAAAGACATTGTCCCTCCGTCTGTGTGGGATGTGACTGGTCCAGGAACTCTCTGGAAGAACTATTGAGGATTGCTAATGGCCTTGGAGGTCTGGTTCTCGCTGAAGTCTGTCGCACTTTGGCTGAGAACTATCCGGAGTATTCACACGGCTTCCCAGACCTCATTCTGTGGACCCAAACTGGAGAGTAGGTCAAGCATTATCCTTGTCTCTAAAACCCATTGCGTTAGTGCAGTAAGCGTCTCTCATTCATCAGCTTAGCTCGTGGACTGTTAGCTGAGCCTTTTTAGCTGACTTCACTGTTTCTGCAGGCCCAAGGTCCTTCTAGTTGAGGTGAAGGGTCCAGGAGATAGACTGAGGTAAGCTACAATCAGATGCACACCAGTCAATTACCTAGTCGTTGCTCCTTCGGTGTCAAGACTTTCAATGCCATCGTTCTCACTGAATCCATTTACTTGCATGTCTCTGTCTCATCCCTTTCGCCTCTCGGTTCGTCAGCTACGCCCAACATCATTGGATTCACAGGTAAGCTGAGAACAAAATCTTTCTGTGCAAGAGACTGATGTCTGAGAGTTCCTTTTGTCTAATAGGCTGCGAGGCGCTGGTGCCAGCGTAGAAGTGTGCTATGTCCTCAGGGACAAGTCTTCTCCCTCTTCCTCTCCACCAGTAGGCGAACAGTCGCCTCCTATTGAACCATAACTTAGCACACACACACACCTACTTGTGACTGATATTTTCTCTTACCATCCAAAGAATGCATGCATCTGTCTCTCGCTCCAGCCCCTCTGATGTTTGTTACTTTCCAGGCTGCTGCTGAACTATGTTTCTTGTTCACTGCCTTCCTATCCAGGTGTTAAGTCTCTTTTACCTCCTTCACCTCTTCTCATCTCTGTTCTTCTGCTTCAGTTCTCGACCTATTGCACCTTTGTCTGCTCTTCTTGCCTTTGGACCATGACCATACCCAACCTTCCAACTCTGGAGGGCGTACTTTCGCGAGGCATCCACAGTGAGCTGTCTGTGAGGTGCTACGTACTGCGCCCAATAGTGAGCGTGATCTCTGATGACTTGCTGCGACGAGACTCGCAGTAGGACAGATACGGATCGGACACATCAAAGAGAGAGGAATGGTTTAACGAAATGATCGTGATTGCTCCTGGTAGCTTCCATTCCAGCTCCACCCAGCCCGAAGAGAGGATACACCTAAGTTGAACCCCTTACAAAGGGCTGCACAAGATTCAATAATCTTAGACTTTATAAGACAGACTTTCCTTGGGCTCGGCAACACCGCCTCCAACAGGAAGAAGTCCCTTCCCCAGGGTCAGCATCCACCACTTTCCAAGCAACGGCGACCCTTCCCGCGCCTCTCACATTCACTTACACGAATGACTTCACGGGTTGTCTTGTTCAGTTGTACGGGCCATTGCCTAAGGAGGCCAAGACATGCCTCGCCTCACACAGACTGAGCGACGGATTATGTATGTCTAACATGATGAGCGATAAGCGCATAACTTACTTCGGGTATTGACTTGCGTCTGCGCATGTCATCGGTGCGTATCAGTACCCCTCACTTTCCCCATTTGAGCTTCCTCTTCCTCGTAAGCAAAGTCCTTGCCCACTTCCTTGATGTTGATTTATATTCAGGCAAGAGCGATATCACAGAGAACCTGGTGCCACTAGCAGTGGTGGCATTATCGGCAATGGAATGGGAACAAACAATGGAGTATGACACTAAGGAGAGATGCATAGGGAGGAGCAAACTAGATACATCTGGCCTCAATGTTTGACAGAGATTGACCAGAGGCCTGGTATTATGCTGATCTTTAAGGCGTAAGTGAAAGAGAGATCCGCGCTTCGTTCCCTCTTTAGATGGGTACCCCAGCACGACTACCAGACCACTGGAAGTTCCTTTATGCCAACATCCTTTTCTGGAGGTGTGTACTTGACCTCAGAGAAAGGGATAGCGAGCTTGAGAGAAGGAAGCTTCTGAAATATGGTGCCAAAAACGGACTGCAGCTCTGCTCGCGCTAGCCACTCGGCGATGCATTCATGAATGCCATAACCGAACGCCAGATGAGGATTTGGTTGGCGATGGATGTCGAAGGTATCGGGATCCTGGAAGACATTGTCATCTCTATTCGCGGACTGGTTGGATGCAATTAAACCTTCGCCCGCCTTAATCCGGGTCCCCGCGAAGGTCACGTCCTCCTTCGCTACTCTCCTCATTGCTAAAGCAGAGGCAGTATGATAGCGCAATATCTCTTCGACGGCTGAAGAGACCAGCGTAGGATTCTTCTTGAGCTCGTCGAGTTGTTTAGGGTGTTCCAATAGAGTTACGACCCCAAGCGCTATCATGCTCACCATCGTAGCGTTGCCAGCCACCAACAAGAGAAATGTGATGCGCACAAGGTCTTCATGCTCCAAATGCCCCGGACGGAGCTGTTCGGCTACTAGTCTGCTGATGAGGTCATCGGTCGGTTGCTGTTCCTTCTTGACAATCAGTTTATCCAAATAGTCCGACAGTTCTTTACTCGCTGCGGACGCTTGGGTGGACGTAGAGCTTCCACTCGTTCGAACAGCGTTACAACTGGTAAGGTACTCCATGTCTTCGTAAGGAATCCCCAAGAGCCGGTAGATAATCTGGGTTGGCACTGGAAAGGCGAAGCTCTCGATAAGATCCACCGGTTGTTTGCCATCGTGTTTCTTCATCATTGCGTCCAAGGAGTCCTCCACTGTCCTTTGAATGCTTTGGCGCATCGTCTCGACATTTTGCTTTGAGAAGAATGGGTTGACCATTCCTCTCTGAACAGTGTGTTCTGGTGGGTCCATATCAACAAAGGTCGGTCTTAGCGAGGCAGCGGCCCTACCCCCGGCATCGAGCTCTGGAAATCCCTTCCAAGTGCGAATCTTGCTAAAGCGATTGTCTTCCGAGAGACTGCAGACATCCTTGTGCCGCGTGACCAGCCAGGCTGTGCTGCCATCCCAAAGCTTCACCTTCGAGAGTCCGTCTTTCTTACGCATATCTGCAAACTCTGCAGGGGGTTCATACCCTGACGGACGCCTGAACGGAAAGCATGGAATGTCTCCTTCTTTCGTTGCCGTAGGATTCGTAGCCATGCTGCGGACCGTCCAAGAAGCAACGTTGAGGCGTCTCGACTGCCAATGCCTCGAAAGCTGCTTCACCGCGCTACGATAGGTCAATGAACCGGTGACCGTCCTAAAGCACATTGCTGTCTGCGCGGGTATCAAAGCGATTTTGATTATGATTAACAATGATCATAAAGAAGCTTGGCGCTACGTGCCTGCAATCGCTGAGGGCCTACTACTAGCTACCGTTCCCTCTTCTCTTGTATGATGCATCGAGTATGCCCTTCCCCCCGGCCGGTGGGCGGATAACTTAAAGTTCTGACAAATTAAGGAGCCGAGTGATTGGCGCTTTCGTCTGAAGGGTCGGTCTTGTATGCTATGCGTCAAGTCAAGGCCAGCACCTGTGCAAAGTCCCCGAAGAAAGAATATGTGTAATCGATCGGGAGATGCCAGCTGGTTCTCACGCATCAACTGTTAAGTTGTCCAGGAAGATGGCACAGACGGCAGAGCCTACTTTAGCAACTAAGCCAAAGTAACCCCACCTCAAGTGTCATCATGCAGCATTCTTCTGTTTGTCACTCAGCAGCAAGATTCTGTCTGCCGGTTAGCTGTATGGACAACAGCGATGTTCTCAGGCTGCAGAAGGGAGGATGGAAGGGTCCGAACTACCTGGCGGTGCGACAGTCAACAGCGGCAGCATGTGTTGGAGCCAAAACGACTAGTGGCGGGTGGCCGCCGTGTTGCACATCATTATGAGTAATGCTCTTCGTCATGTCACAAAGATCGTGATGTTCCATGCAACAGAGAGCAGATGGAGGACAACCTCGCCAAAAGCAAGGAAAACCAAGACTCCAGAAGAGGGCAAACTCACCATCATGTTATTGCCTCATCCAGTGTCATGGCAGTAGTACGGAGCAAGCAGCGGACAGGTAGACAGAAGAACTAGAACCTCAATAGAGAACCAGCAGGGCGTAGCAAGCTCTCCGGAAAGAATGGAGGCAAATCTCCGCCGCTGCTCGCTGCTGTGTCACCTTCGCAGCTGCGTCTCTGCTGGATCCTTCTCCTTCCTCATCATCGGCACACAACGCACTACGGCTGGCTTAGAACTACTAGTGCTATGTCGCCATGGTGGCTGACAGTTCAAACTAAGACAGAACCTCCATCCTCCAAACCCCACTTTTTTTTTCCACCTGTGGTTTCTTCTGGTTGTCTTTTCTTCATTAATAAGGCCGTTCTAAGTATGGCCCAACAATGTCAGTAAGATAAAAAGCCCAGTTCCATTTGTAAGCGCGGACCTATGGGCTACGCTCGACGCCTTTGTCAAAGGAAAGGAACTGTCAATTCGCACCAGCTCTTGTACTTGTACAAGTCTTGACTCTCTTGTAAGTACAAGTTATAAAGAGGTGAATACTTGTATTCCTGGCAAGGGTCTTGTTTGTTGACGATGAGGGCTCTGGGGACTTGTTGCTGGCAAGCTACTTGGTACTTGTCTACGATCCTCTCACTTACACTTATTATTTACTTGTAACTGACGACTCTTGTTATTAGCGTTACAAGTTACAAGCATCAAGCGTCGAGAGCAAGACTCTTGGGAAGCTCCAGCTTGTCACTTCTCACCTCAATGCTTGCAAGCACTTCTTGCAAGAGCACTTTTCTCAAAGTTCTACATCATCATAGGCCTTGATCCTATGGGTAATAAGTCCCTTGTCCTCTCCATCTCTGGTCCTCCTTTGCCTCCTTCCTCCTAATCGCCTGGCCTGAATGGTCTCAGATGATGTCGACGCGATGATGATGAGTGGTGGCGATGAGAAGAGGGCGATGATCTAATAACTACAATCACTTATTATTAGCAGATGGGTGGTCCTCACCACAGACAGGGAGGAGACATGTCGTTGGAAGATCACTGACAATGTACTCGCCGCAGTTTGCTATTTTTGCCCGGTCACTCACTTCCAGAGATAGAGATGACTGCCAAGCCACGATGATTGCGATTCCTGAGAGCTGTGATACATCATGTCGTCGATTCTTGAGGATGAAACTGTCCGACTCCGCATCACAAAGAGCTATCGAAGTCAGGTGATGATTGATGATGGATAAAGACCGCAGCAGCCACCAATAATCTATTATCGGGCAATCTGTTGGTCAATCTGTAGGATATTACTGCTTCCTATCACGCTTGGGATGACAAGAGACTGCATGTGTAGCTAGCCTCCGTACGGTCCTTGTTCGCCCTTCGTGATATGTGTCACCAGGCCAGTCACCACCCACCAGACACATTGTCAACAAGATAAGTCCTATTCCGCATCACAAAGAGCTATCTGAGTCAGGTGAACGATATTTGATGATGGATAAAGACCGCAGCCACTAATGTATTCTCAATCAACTGATATGGATGCAGATGTTGCTGCTTATTACCATAGTTACGAAGAGGAGGATGTAAGAAACTCCATGTATGGCTAACATATCTATGGTGCTTGTTCGCCCTTCGTGATACCTCACCAGTCACAGGTGTCAAGATAAGTGAAGAGGTCTTCCTCAAAGTCCTCCTCCATTGTCATCCTTCGTGATGCTTCATCGTGAACATTAGTTGTCGCTGACAGTTCGTCGTTTACCTGACGACGATTTGAATAGGTGCCATCTTTCAACCTCCCTGGAAGATATTTTCTAGCTTGTCCACGAGATATGCTGTGAATCTTCCCAAGGAACGATTCTTCTGCTGCTGCCTTCGGTAGAGAATTCATCCTCCTTTCATCACTCGTTGACCTCGACCCATCATCGGACTTTTTACTTATCATTCTCTGCTGTGAAATTTGCTGCCCGAGGAGGATGGTGTAGCTGCTTCTTCTCAGGATTGGCAATAAAAGAATAGGTTGAGCTCGCCTTTATTGGAGTGGGGGGAGAGAGGAGACGGCGATGCTGCCTTCTTCTAACATCAACAATTACAGAGCTACGGTGCGTTCAACCTTCTTCTTGGCGATTATGCGCTTGGTTGCCCTGTTGTCCTTGTTGGCAGCATGATAAAGGTTCACTTGCGCTCGCAGGGCAAGCGTTGAAGCCTTCTCCTGGAGAATGATGGAGAGGAGGTCGTTGGCCAGTGTTGAATAGTGGTGCGTCACAAGTATACTAGAGGCAAGAGCTGACCTTGGCTCTTCGAGCAGCGTACACTAAACCGAGGAGAGGTCATCAGGAGAGTTTATTGAACAAATCGCCCATACAATGCTGCGTCAGACGGGCAGGTTGCTTGAACTTCTTCTTGAATACCCGTGGGCGAGGTGCGCATCATAATACGATGGCTACGCGGGCAGCCGGTTGTCGGGTAAGCTCTAGCTTCTATCAAAGACGACAGTGGTCTAGCCATCAAGGAGGGAAGCTGATAGCCCAATGGGCGTGGGATCTTTTTTCAA